>JAZIFV010000054.1:7500-12500 GCA_037501455.1 Lantana camara
CCCTCACATTCCGTCTCTCAAAAGAACACTCAATCTGAGGAAGTGGTACTCGGGGGGATTTTCCGGTTCCACTCTCGGCCAACTTGTACAAAGGGGTGATAAAAACAGCACGGGCCATTCTCACAATCCCCAAAATGTCCGTCAATTACCAAAGTAGCAAAGCTAGCAAGTACGGATCCTTGCAACATGAGAAACAAGGTGCAGGTGTGCCGTGTGGGGGAGGGGAAATGCTGTTTATAAATCGATCAAAACAGACTGTTACAGGATACATATGAAATCAAAGCTAGGAAATGCAAAGCTCCTACTACAATGTTCTACCTAGTTATTGAGAAAATTGAAGATAAAATCAACGGGATACAACTTGTAAAGGACTGTGTAGACTAGACGCTTGATTCTTGCTAAGATGTCCGTTTTAAGCACAGTTGAGTGGTCCAGGGCTACCTTGTTTCGGCCTTCCCAAATTGCAAAGATGGTGCAACAAAGTGAGAGGCGTAAAATTTTGGACTTGGGTCGAGCCCCAGAATAGGACCTTTTGATGGTTCGGATAGAGCTTGGTAATGTGGTCATGGCAAAGGGGACTTTTATCCAGTCCCGAATAGATGTCCAAATTTGCTTAGTGAAAATACAATCGAAAAAGAGATGATTGGTGGATTCATCTTGGCAAGCACAAAGAGGACAAGTTCTCGGGATATCCATAAAAACAAGGTTGTCCTTTGTTGGGAGACGGTTTCTAAAGGCTAGCCAAGTTATAAAACTAATCTTTGGTGGAATGTAGCTTTTCCAAATTAGGGACATCCAAGGAGAGGTTGTACCTTTTTCTCGGAGAAGCTCGTAGACAAGGCTAGAAGAAAGGGCATTATCCACCACCATCCTGCGCAGTCCAGTGATAGCCTGCTCTATACCTCCGAGTTTTTGAATGAAGAGGTCACGTATGGATGCAATCTTTTTGAGAAGGGGAGAGTCCCTAGGATGCGGCATCCAAGTCCAAAATGAGGCAGTTTGGAGGAAATTGGAGTGGATCCACTTAACCCATAAAGAGTTCTTTGAGTTGTGAATGTCCCAAACATTTCCCGAGAGGAGTGCAAGATTCCAGACTGATGCATCTTTAATGCCAAGGCCCCCTTCTGAGAACGGTTTGCAAATGTCCCTCCAAGCAACTTTCGCCTTTTTCCCACTCCAAAGGAAATTTCTACAAAGGCTGTTGACCTTGTCGATGATAGTGACTGGAATTGGGAAAGCTTGCAACCAAAAGGACTCTACTCCTTGGATCACTGATTTGATGAGCTCCAACTTGCCCGCATAGGAGAGTGAGGAAGTTTTCCAGCTGTTAAAAAATTTTTCAATGGAAGACAGGAGCGGTTGGTATTGGGCAACCGAAATTTTTTGAGGTGCAAGGGGGATACCCAAATAACGTGTAGGAAAGACTCCTCTCTGAAAAGGAGCTTCAAGCAAAATCTGTCGCATCTCATGATCCTTAAGTCCCGCCATAAAAATATTTGATTTTTCAGGATTCACCTGAAGTCCCGAGACCACCTGAAAATCTTTAAGGGCTTCCATGAGAATCTTGACAGAGATTTGATCACCCCTACAGAAAAGCATAAGATCGTCAGCAAATGCGAGGTGGGTGATGCCCAAATTCTGACATTTGGCGTGGAAATTGAAGTCCGTTCCGTGCGTTTTAAGGAGCAGAAGCCTGGAGAGATATTCAATAGAAATGAGGAAGAGATACGGAGAAAGGGGATCCCCTTGTCGGACTCCCCGTTTGCCATCAAATTTGCCATGAAGAGTTCCTTGAAGGGCCACCGAGAAAGAAGCAGTTTGGATACATTCCATGATCCAAAGGATGAATTGTTTCGGGAAGTTAAGCTTTGTGAGTAGATCCTCAAGGAAAGTCCACGAGATGGTATCAAAAGCCTTCGTAAGGTCAAGCTTCATCATAATTCGAGGTGTGCTCCTTTTAACATTATAGCCTCGAAGTAGCTCTTGGGCAAGAAAAATATTATCTTTCATCTGACGGCCCGGAACGAAGGCAGCTTGAGCTGGGTTGATGATACTTTGCAAAACCGCTTTGAGGCGGTTTGCTAAGATTTTGGAGATGACTTTGTAGGTAACATTTAGGCAAGAGATGGGCCTAAAGTCCTTGACGTCCGTTGCACCTTCCTTTTTGGGAATAAGACTGATGGCGGTATGGTTAATTTGCTTGAGAAGGCTACCATTTTCGAAGAATTCCCGAATAGCATTGGAAAAGTCCGATTGGATGGTTGGCCAGCTTTTCTTGAAGAAACACGCAGAGAAGCCATCAGGTCCAGGTGCCTTTTCATTCCCAATAGAGAAGAGGGCTTCCTTTATTTCATGATCCGAGAGTGGCAAAATTAGTTGGCTAGCCTGTTCATCCGTAATGAGTTCGCCTTGGGCAATTGCAATGTTGTTCAACGGTTCAGTAGGCAGAGTGGTGCCAAAAAGACCCTTGAAGAAGTCCACAAAACAGTCGCCAACCTCTTGGATTGAGTTAGTGGCAGTCCCATCAGTTTTAATAAGGTGCGTGATGGCTCTTCTAGTTTGATTCTTCCTGATAATGGCGTGGAAATAGGCAGTTGAGCGGTCTTGCTCCATAATATGGTGAGCTCGTGCCTTTTGTTGAAGAAAAGTCCGTTCCGCCTCTTGAAGGAAAATGGCTTTTTTCCTTAAAATGGACACAGAATTAGCTAGCAACTCATTGGCCGGATCAGCTGAGAGTTTCTGGAATTCCTCTTGAAAAGCTGAGACTGCCGATTTGGTACGGGAACTAATGTGACTGAACTCCTTGTTGTTGAGCTGCTTAAGAGGGCCCTTGATGCGCTGGAGCTTTTTACAAAGGATAAATTGATGCCTTCCATAGTAATTGTATTTGCTCCAGGAGTTCGAAATGGTTGACGTGAAGGCCGGATGTTTTGCCCACATATCCAAGAACTTGAAAGATTTTTTGCCAACATTTGCCAATCTGAAACAATTAGTAATGGCGGGGCAGTGATCGGATTCAGGAAGTTTGGGGAGGAAATGAGCACGGCAAAGGATTCCCGAGGCATCCCATTCTTGGTTTATCATGACCCTATCCAATTTGGCAAATTTATTCCCCCTATGCCAAGTGTACAAGTCTCCAGTATAAGGGGCATCATCAAAGCCAAAAGCAGTTCTGAAGTTCATTAAGTCCCTCATGGAATATGCAGATGGTGTGATGCCAATACGTTCACTTGCATCGACCACACAGTTAAGATCCCCCGCAACAAGCCAAAGAGAGGTAGCAGGAATCCTTAGCCTTTGCAAATTTGTCCAAAGTTGTTCTCTTGCCGAGACCGAATAGAGACCATACACAAAGGAAACATGGAATTCTATGTGAGTGGTGCGGCATTTAAGAATAGCATGAATGAATTGCGATGAGATTTCTACAATGTCGCAGTTAACAAAGGAACTATTCCAACAAACAGCAATTCTACCATGGTTTATGACATCAAAGTTATGAACAAAATTCCAAGCCGGAAGCTGACTCCTCATAAAGAAATTTAGAGTTTCAATAGAGACTTTATTTTCAAGCAAACAACTTACGTGGCAATGGTGCTGTCGGATCAGTCTTGAGACCGTTTGTTGCTTCTGGGTACGGCTCAGACCCATGACATTCCAAGTGAGTAAATTCATGTCGGAACCAAGGAGGTACCGGCGCCTCCGCCGCTCAAATTGAAAATCTGCTCAACGATGGCTTTTCTGACAATGGCTTCTTGTTCCAAGACAGCTTGTTGATCTTTAATAGGTGGCTCAAGGAGTAGATTCTCTTCATCGTCTGAGTGGATTGGGTTATCTTTGTACCAAATGTGGGTATTGCCGTTGTTGGTTGCCTTGGTGATTGCAGCTCCTTCTTCATCGTACCAAGTGTGCTTGTTTGCAGTCCTAGATTGATCATCCAAGGCTGGTTTCGGACAACCAAATTTACCCACATGAAGTACATTTGAGGGCCTAGAATCATTGCCCTTTTTTGGAACGTAAGTCGCTTGGGGTGCAGGCTTGGAAGGTTCAGCTTGAGCTTTCCTGTTGTTACTTTTGGTGGTCTTGTTTCCCGTAGCTGCCTGATTGCTAGCTGGAAATGTAGATTTATGCGGGACACGGCGGGACATGAGAGGGATCAGCTTTCCTTCATCATCCGAAAAACATTGCCAAGGGTTGTGACCGTGTTTTTTGCAAAAGCAGCAATAGCTTGGGAAGGACTCATAAGTGACAGGAAGTTTAAGTTGCTTTCCATTGGGCAAAAAGCATTTAACATTGTGTAAAGGAGTCTCATTGGCATCAACTTCTATCAAGAATCTAGCAAAACAATAACGCTCTCCTTGATCAGTAGCATCATCAACACAGATGGGAGTTCCAAGGCATGAAGCAATCATACTAAAACCTTTTTCATGCCACAAAGAAGGGGGAATTTGCTCGACTTTAACCCAGACCGGCTTCCTCAAGAATTCCCGCTTGTCATAGGCGAAGTCTTTGTCCACTTTTTTGAGAATAAGTGAGACATTACCGAAAAGATAAGGACCACCTTGAAGCATCTTATCACAGTCCTCCATACGTTGGAATTTAAAAATTATCCATCCTCTAAAGTTTGGGATAATTTTAACTTGCACATCAAGAGTTTTAACGAATTCGTCAATGGCTTGCATACCGGGGAAACGGCCTGTGAAGCAACCAATAAGGCAATGACCCCAGGTTTCCTCAATTGGCTTAAGGTCTTCTTCTTGCAACTGGAATCCTTGACGGTTGACAGAAATTTTTTGGATGTTGAATCGCCTTGGAGTGGAAGACTTATTGTTATGCTGGAACAAATCTGCATAAGTCTTCTTTGCTGGAATGTTTTCAGCTGGAACAGAGTTAGAGATGGACCCTTTACTGGAAGATTCCGTAGTGTCCTTGGAATCTTCTAGGTTTGACGGATTGTCCTTTTTGCCCTTCAGTTTTTTGGAGGGTGCAAGTGCTTTATCCGC
>JAZIFV010000054.1:35000-37500 GCA_037501455.1 Lantana camara
CCCTTGTCCCTCAGAAGTTCGTATAAACTGCTGGAGCTTGGAGTGCCATTTTTTAGACAGTTGCGCAGACCATGTATAGCAGCCTCAATAGATCCAAAAATTTGGAGAAATTTGTCCCTAATTAAAGCAATTTTTTTGAGCAAGGGAGAATCTCTAACCTTTGCATTCCATTCCCAAATTGTTTCGTTTGAAAGGACGTTTGAATGAATCCACTTAATCCAAAGTGATTCTTTCTTACATTGGATGTCCCAAATGTTGCCGGCTAGGAGTGCAAGGTTCCAGGTGCCTGCCTCTTTGATGTCGAGTCCACCTTCATGATTTGGCTTGCAAATATCCTTCCAAGCTACTTTGGATTTGCGGCCACCCCAGAGGAAATTACGGCAGAGGGATTCAACCTTATTAACAATGGTTGTTGGGATTGGGAAGGCTTGGAGCCAGAAAGATTGAACCCCTTGGATTACTGATTTGATCAATTCCAGTTTGCCTGCATATGAAAGAGATGCAGCTTTCCAGGAGTTGAAGTAGGCTTGGATAGAAGAGATGAAGGGTTGGTATTGTGCAACTGAAACCTTGGAAGGGGCTAACGGTATACCCAAGTAGCGAGTTGGGAAAACTCCTTGATTGAAAGGGACAATCTGGAGTATGGTTTCCTTTTCTAAAGCATCCAGTCCAGCTATGTAAATGCTTGATTTGCTTGCATTCACCAAGAGTCCCGAGACTGATTTGAATTCATCCAGTGTGCTTAAGAGGATTTCAACCGAGAGCCTATCTCCTCTGCAGAATAACATGATGTCATCAGCAAATGCTAGATGTGTGATATTGAGAGTTTTACATTTAGCATGATGATTGAAATCAGTGTTGTGTGTGTTTTTAATCAACAAACGAGAGAAATATTCAACACACAAAAGGAAAAGATAAGGCGAAAGCGGGTCTCCCTGTCTTAGTCCTCTTTTGCCTTCGAATTTTCCATGCAGCTCTCCATGTAAAGCTACCGAGAAGGAGGAGGAGGTGATGCATTCAAGGATCCAATCTTTGAATTTTGTAGGAAATTCAAGTGCTGACAGCATTTGGTCTATAAAATCCCATGAAACCGTGTCGAATGCTTTCGTAATGTCCAGTTGCATCATTACACGAGGTGTGCTTCTTTTGACATTGTATCCCCTTAATAGTTCTTGAGCCAAGAAAATATTATCCTTCATCTTTCTACCCGGTACAAAGGCTGCTTGTGCAGGGTTGATAAGATCATTAAGGATAGGCTTGAGTCTTGATGTCAATACCTTGGATATCACTTTATATGTGATATTTAGGCACGCAATGGGTCTGAATTCTGTGACTTTATGAGCTTCAGTTTTCTTGGGTATAACCGTGATAGCTGTGTGATTGAGTTGCTTTAAAATCCGACCATTTGAGAAGAATTCCTTAACAGCTTTGATAAAGTCTGCTCCAATAATGGCCCAAGATTTTTTGAAAAAACCAGCCGTGAAGCCATCCGGTCCTGGGGCTTTGTCATTTGGAATGGAGAAAAGGGCTTCTTTGATTTCAGTGTCCGTGATGGGAGCAATAAGGCCTGGAACATGACTTGGGGAAATGGTAGGTCCCAAACCAATTACTTCCATTCTTAAGGGTTGTGTGTGAGTGGCTGTTCCAAAAAGAGATTGAAAATAAGACGAGAAGCACACACCAACCTCTTTGATGGAGGAAGTTGGACTGCCATCCTCTTTGAGTACGTATGTGATTGCCCCTCTAGCTTGGTTCTTCTTGATGATTGAGTGAAAGTAAGAAGTAGGTTTGTCTGTTGCAAGTATGTGTCTCGCTTTGGCTCTTTGTTGAAGGAATGATCTTTCAGCATTTTGGAGAAAAATAGCATGCTTTCTAGCAGAGTCCACATGTTCAGCAAGCTGGGGATTTGTTGGCTGCAAAAGAAGTTGGGCATATGCTTGCTGGAATTTTTCCGTGGCCTTTATCACCCGTGTTGAGATATGGCTGAAATTCTCTTTGTTGAGTGATTTAAGTGGACCCTTGAGAGACTGCATTTTCTTTACAAGGATGAACTGCTTCCTTCCATGGATTATAGTGTTCCAGTGTTGCTGTACAATTTGAAGAAAGGAAGGATGGCTGGTCCACATGTTAAAGAATTTGAATGATTTTGGGGCATGCTTTTCAGTTTGGTTACAGTTCACCAGAACAGGGCAATGGTCAGAAACCGGCAACATTTGGTGGAAATTAGCTTGACATTTTAGTCCATTTGCAGCCCATTGTTGATTGATCATGACCCTATCAAGCTTTGCAAGTAAATTCTTTTTTTGCCAAGTAAAGAATTCTCCAGTTTGGGGGGCATCCGTGAACCCAAGTGCTGTCCTGAAGTTGGCCAAATCTTTCATGTAATAATCACTTGGTGTTTTCCCCACTCTCTCACTTGCATCACAGATACAGTTGAGATCCCCCATGATAATCCAAGGCATTGACGGAGGGACATTAAGATGCATTAGACGTTCCCAAA
>JAZIFV010000054.1:47500-52500 GCA_037501455.1 Lantana camara
CGGAGAGGGTTGTGCCGATCGCTTGATGTGCAGGGCCAATGGCGGGTCCCCACACCAAGCAATCGTCACAACCCTCTCCATGCTCAGGCTCTCCCCCCCTCCCCGGTCTTGTTGGCAATGTTTCGACGATCATTCTCTCTTATTGTTGAGCCTATGCAAGCGGCGGACGATGTCCACCGATTGTTGGACGACGATGCAATGGGGGACTATCCGAGTTTGGATCGTCGGAGCATTGCCAACAAGACCCGAGAGGGTTGTGCCGATCGCTTGCTGTGCCGATCGTCAAAGGCCTCTTACTCGCCTGAGCACCTCCAGTCCCAAAGCTTGTGTGTGAGCTTGAGTTGGCTTCTTTCCGTCCACAAACGCGCGAATTATCCCGATGGAAGCAACAGTGGGAAGGCATAGCGGCTACCTTCGACGCCCAAAAATGTTTATTACCCACGACTGTCATTCCGGAGGGTTGCAAGCGAGTTTAAGCAGCGAAAGGTTGCCAAATCGAGCGAATGCGCTCGTTATCCCCCCTTTCCCCTCCTCCCCTTGAGTATTAACGTGCCATTCGGGGCATGCTCGGGCGTGCTTGCTTGTCATCTTCTGTCGGTGGTGTTTGCATCATCGTGAGTAGTCGATGGCCTGTGCGTTCAGTGTATTGTGTACGTAAACGGCGCGTGAGTGGTGATTGTCTTGTATGGGCATGTCGGTTCCCTGCTCGGGCAGCGACGGCATCTCGTGCAAGCCTCTTCAATTATTGGTTCAAGTTGCGGATTGCCTTGACCGATGTCGGTTTCCTGTGTTGTATACCTATCGAGAAGGTATGATGTTGTCCTGATGATCCTTTTCCTCCTTGTGCTGCGCCCTCAGGGGATGTAGTGCGGGGTGGACAATGTAGCACTCGATGTGATCCCACGATTCGTGCGCACTCAGCACTCGTACTCGTTGGCCCATGTCGTAGCGCTCGTTCTCTCGGATGCGGAATAACGATGCGGTACGAGGTCCTCGACCTCTATTTACCCCGAAATAAAAAGCGTTCGACGCTTCAAGAGGACGACGTTCGTTCCTGTTATGGTGGAGTCCTGTGGCTCGGCTCATGCGGAGATCGACGTCGATGAGGAATGCTACCTGGTTGATCCTGCCAGTAGTCATATGCTTGTCTCAAAGATTAAGCCATGCATGTGTAAGTATGAACTAATTCAGACTGTGAAACTGCGAATGGCTCATTAAATCAGTTATAGTTTGTTTGATGGTACCTGCTACTCGGATAACCGTAGTAATTCTAGAGCTAATACGTGCAACAAACCCCGACTTCTGGAAGGGATGCATTTATTAGATAAAAGGTCGACACGGGCTCTGCCCGTTGCTGCGATGATTCATGATAACTCGACGGATCGCACGGCCCTCGTGCCGGCGACGCATCATTCAAATTTCTGCCCTATCAACTTTCGATGGTAGGATAGTGGCCTACTGTTACACCGGTGAAAGTTGCCTAGGCTTGACTCGGCGGGTGGACGAGTCAAGGTTGCGAGATGGTGCCTACTTGGTGAAGGATCATCGAATTGAAGTGCTTTGGCGCAATGCAAAGCACCTTGTCCCGATAAAAGCTTGGCTTGGATGCAAGGATGTCGGATGTGTGCTTGCTTGGCGGAGCACAAGGGTTGGAATTGTGTTGTCCCGATGATACTTGGCTTGGATGCAAGGATGTCGGATGCTTGATGGCTGGCCGTCAAGCAAGGCCGTGCGAATGTGTTTTGCATGGTGCGCGTAAGTCTTGGAGGATTGCGCAAGTGTCCCGTAATGTTGGTGCATGAAAAGTGATTGTTCCGCAAGGGTTGGCTAAGTTGATTGTTGCTGTGCGGATTATCCCGGAAGACTTAGGCCGTTGGGTGCTTTGTCCCGCAACGCTAGGATGATGGTGCGTGCACTAAGCAAAGGTTGTGCGCGCAAGGCAGCGGGAAGCAGGCGGCAAGGTTGGGAGTAAGCGCGCAAGCGCGCGCCTATGTGCGGGACTGATGTGCGCGCGCGCGCAAGGCTGCGCGCAGCGCCTAGGCGCGCCCGCACTAGGCTGGCAGCAGTTCAAAAGTTGGCGGGAACAGTTACTTCGGCGGGAACGGTTATGGGCGAATTTCAGCAGCTCCTAGGCGCCAAAAACAGTCCGATTTGAGTGAGCTTTGGCTTGGGCGGTTGGCTGGCATAACCGCCAAGTTAGTGGGCGAGATGGGCTGATTAATGGGGCGGTTATGGGCAATTTTGGGCGGGAAAATTGCCCAGCTTTGAGTGCTTGAAATTTGAATTCGCCTAGGCGGTTGGGGCTGTCAACCGCACAGTTTTGTAGGCTTTTATAAGCCAAGTTGTGCACGATTTTGAGGGAGTTGAGCGTCCCAATATTGTGTACAAGTGAGGGTGTCCTTTTGTATATTGCATCGGAATGAATATATTGAAAAGGTTGGGCGTAAGCCCGTAACTTCGCGTGTTGCTTTAATTTCAGCAAGTGTGTGTGCGTGGGGCTTGTTGAATTAATGGGCAATGCGTGGGCTTGTCTTGTTGGGAACTTAATCCCCCAAAACGAGGGAAAAACACGAGTGTTGGGTTCAATGTTTGGGAAACACGAGTGTATGCGAGTTTTGGGATAAGGCTGAGGGAGTTTGTGAGGAATTCCTGCCGGATGGAGTCGGACTCGCGCGAAAAATTTAGTGTCGAAGTTCGACCCCGTCACAATTGGTATCAGAGCCAGGTTTGGGGTTCTGAACCGACCAAGTTTGTTCGTGGAGATCAAGCTTGAAGCGTGCACGATGAAGGTCTTGGCTTGGGAGCAAGGTCTGCACGCAAGGATGAAGATGGTGATGTGCTTGGTGGCGTTGCTGTCAGAAAATGGGAGTTGGTGTGCGACTCCTATCCGCTGCGCGAATCTCGATCCTTGAAGGGGAACAAGGATGAAGATGGTGCTGAAATCCTAGAGGGCTTGCAAGGATTTCGAAATTTCATGACTGATGCAAAGGTCATGAGAAATCCGAGTCGTTGAGGCGGCTTGGTCCACTTCTTTTCAACAAATTCGTGGGCAAGATGCATGGATTTCGAAGTGGGTGAATCTTTGGTTGAAAATCCGAGGATTCAAGGGCTGGAACAAGGTTTGAACGAATCTCTTGAAGGTGTTGCTGTTGGAACCGTTGTGGATCTGACTTCCTTGGTCTAGATCTTGAAGGTGGCGGTTATCTTTGGCTAAGAGTTCGAGTTAGGCATGAATTTTGAGTTTCAGAGGGTGCTGGCCGAAAAACTTAGGCCATGGAACTGAAATTCGTGCTAAGAAGATGAACTTATGGGAAGCAAAGACTGCAAAACGAGGAAGAGGAAGGCTGTGCGAGGCTGTTGTTCAAAATAGGGGAATTCCAGACCCTAGATCTACTTTGCGTGGTAGATCTTGTGCAGAAGACTTGATGATGGCGAAAGTCTGCATAAAGGAGTTGTTGAGGCGACTCCAAATTGCTGCGTTGAAGGGTCCTTGGCCGAAAAAGCAAGGAAGATAGCGGAGCAAAGGCGGATCCATGTGGGAAGGTGGATCTCTTGAAGATTTCGTTGGGGGACGAAGTCACATATGAGTCGGTGAGCGATTCATAACCGTGGATGCTTGTTCTTTGTGCTGAAAATCGAAGGCAAGTGGCGGATTTGAAGATCCAAGTGTGTGTGGGGTTGGATCTTGAACCTGATTTCGTTTGGAAAGAAATCAGCCGGCTTTGTTCGAAGTTAGTCAAGGATGTGGCCGAAATTTTGGTCCTTGGCATGGGCAGATTCGAGGTATTGCTGTCCCGCTTGATAACTTGTTCAAGGTGTCGGGTTTCCTTAGAAATTTGCAAGGTTGCAACGTGGCTATGTTGAGTTGGAATGGTCCGTGAGATGAGAGGCGGAGTCCATTGCATAGACGAAGTGTTGTTGAACGGTACCGAGGCAAAGAAGGAAACAAAGCAAATTGGTGTGGCGTGAAGGCTGATCTCAAAGCCTAAAACGAGATCTAAGAGCCTTAACACAACGATTTTTGAAGGAAGGATGAGGGAAGGCAACGGGCAACCGGTTAAGTGAAATAGCTCGTTTCATCCATTCCATACATGCCAAAAGGGAATTGATGCAGTCTTGTGCGGAAAGGCTGTCATGTTTGATGGGTTTTCAAACAAAACAACCAAGTGGATCGAGTTTGGTTGAGCAAAGCCAAGGGAACGACGGATAGTGCTCGGATTTGTTAAGGAAAGTCCCACAAATTTCCTAACAAATGGATTCTGTTGCAAGTGATGGTGGGATTGGACAGAATTGGTTCGTCGATGGCAAAGTTGATCTTGGTGGGCAAAATCAACAAACGGAGTGGTAACCTCAGAATACTCCGGGGCAAAGGCGTGAAGATTGGGAAGATGGCGCTAATGTCCGAATATAAAGCTGCTTTGGAAAGAGCTTAAGGCAAGAAGTTCAAGGTTGGAACCACGGGCAAGAGATTGTCCGACGAGGGCGTCGGATTCTTCAAGTGGGGGTGGTTTGTTACACCGGTGAAAGTTGCCTAGGCTTGACTCGGCGGGTGGACGAGTCAAGGTTGCGAGATGGTGCCTACTTGGTGAAGGATCATCGAATTGAAGTGCTTTGGCGCAATGCAAAGCACCTTGTCCCGATAAAAGCTTGGCTTGGATGCAAGGATGTCGGATGTGTGCTTGCTTGGCGGAGCACAAGGGTTGGAATTGTGTTGTCCCGATGATACTTGGCTTGGATGCAAGGATGTCGGATGCTTGATGGCTGGCCGTCAAGCAAGGCCGTGCGAATGTGTTTTGCATGGTGCGCGTAAGTCTTGGAGGATTGCGCAAGTGTCCCGTAATGTTGGTGCATGAAAAGTGATTGTTCCGCAAGGGTTGGCTAAGTTGATTGTTGCTGTGCGGATTATCCCGGAAGACTTAGGCCGTTGGGTGCTTTGTCCCGCAACGCTAGGATGATGGTGCGTGCACTAAGCAAAGGTTGTGCGCGCAAGGCAGCGGGAA
>JAZIFV010000054.1:70000-75000 GCA_037501455.1 Lantana camara
ATTTTTTTTTTATTAGTACTATAGGGGGGGAGTGGTGCTTGAGGGGGGCGTCGGACGAGACGACGCTGGACGATTGAAAGATGGCTTAGGGGCGTGCGCCCTTGGCCTCAAGCACTGGGCGCACGAGGGCAGGGGATGCTCAGGCAGGCGGTCGGCGGGTTTTCCGGCCAATTTTCAGGCGAGGCACTGTGAGCGTGCGAGGGGCTATTTTTCGAGCTCTATTCGATCGTCGGGTCGGGGGAGAAAGCTTCCAATGAACGAAAAGTGAGGAAGCGCAGTCGCGTTGATAATGTTTTGACGATCGTGGCTTTTTCGGTGATCTCTCTTATTGTTGAGCCCATGCGAGCGGCGGACAACGTCCTCCGATTGTTGGGCGACGATGCAATGAGGGGCTATCCGAGTTTGGATCGACGAAGCATTATCAACGCGATCGGAGAGGGTTGTGCCGATCGCTTGATGTGCAGGGCCAATGGCGGGTCCCCACACCAAGCAATCGTCACAACCCTCTCCATGCTCAGGCTCTCCCCCCCTCCCCGGTCTTGTTGGCAATGTTTCGACGATCATTCTCTCTTATTGTTGAGCCTATGCAAGCGGCGGACGATGTCCACCGATTGTTGGACGACGATGCAATGGGGGACTATCCGAGTTTGGATCGTCGGAGCATTGCCAACAAGACCCGAGAGGGTTGTGCCGATCGCTTGCTGTGCCGATCGTCAAAGGCCTCTTACTCGCCTGAGCACCTCCAGTCCCAAAGCTTGTGTGTGAGCTTGAGTTGGCTTCTTTCCGTCCACAAACGCGCGAATTATCCCGATGGAAGCAACAGTGGGAAGGCATAGCGGCTACCTTCGACGCCCAAAAATGTTTATTACCCACGACTGTCATTCCGGAGGGTTGCAAGCGAGTTTAAGCAGCGAAAGGTTGCCAAATCGAGCGAATGCGCTCGTTATCCCCCCTTTCCCCTCCTCCCCTTGAGTATTAACGTGCCATTCGGGGCATGCTCGGGCGTGCTTGCTTGTCATCTTCTGTCGGTGGTGTTTGCATCATCGTGAGTAGTCGATGGCCTGTGCGTTCAGTGTATTGTGTACGTAAACGGCGCGTGAGTGGTGATTGTCTTGTATGGGCATGTCGGTTCCCTGCTCGGGCAGCGACGGCATCTCGTGCAAGCCTCTTCAATTATTGGTTCAAGTTGCGGATTGCCTTGACCGATGTCGGTTTCCTGTGTTGTATACCTATCGAGAAGGTATGATGTTGTCCTGATGATCCTTTTCCTCCTTGTGCTGCGCCCTCAGGGGATGTAGTGCGGGGTGGACAATGTAGCACTCGATGTGATCCCACGATTCGTGCGCACTCAGCACTCGTACTCGTTGGCCCATGTCGTAGCGCTCGTTCTCTCGGATGCGGAATAACGATGCGGTACGAGGTCCTCGACCTCTATTTACCCCGAAATAAAAAGCGTTCGACGCTTCAAGAGGACGACGTTCGTTCCTGTTATGGTGGAGTCCTGTGGCTCGGCTCATGCGGAGATCGACGTCGATGAGGAATGCTACCTGGTTGATCCTGCCAGTAGTCATATGCTTGTCTCAAAGATTAAGCCATGCATGTGTAAGTATGAACTAATTCAGACTGTGAAACTGCGAATGGCTCATTAAATCAGTTATAGTTTGTTTGATGGTACCTGCTACTCGGATAACCGTAGTAATTCTAGAGCTAATACGTGCAACAAACCCCGACTTCTGGAAGGGATGCATTTATTAGATAAAAGGTCGACACGGGCTCTGCCCGTTGCTGCGATGATTCATGATAACTCGACGGATCGCACGGCCCTCGTGCCGGCGACGCATCATTCAAATTTCTGCCCTATCAACTTTCGATGGTAGGATAGTGGCCTACTGTTAGCCCCTTGAAGTGTTGGCCGGGTCGGCACGGCGGGGGAACGTGCCAACACCGGATGAGGATGCTAGCTTGGTGTAGCATCCTACTTGGCTGGGTTATCGGTTAAGTGTTTCGCACGGTGAGCTGGGCGCCGGGCGAGGTTGCGGGCATTGATGAAGTGCTGCGCGCATGAGTTGCGCGCTTGCACAAGTGTTGCGGGAAAAGTTGGCTAAGTGCTGGGCTGTGCGCAAAGGCAGCAAGCAAACCCGCACGCTGAGCAGGCAGCGTGCGGGAGTGACGCGGACTGATGCGGGCGATGGCGGACAGGCGCTGGGCGCGCGCGCGCGCGCCGGGCTAGTGTGCGCGCGAGTCAGGCGGTTGCGCGCATGACGCGGGATTTGCGGAGCAGTTTCCCTTGGCGGGAACGGTTATGCCCTAGGCGCGGCTGAGTTCAAATTTGAGTGGGCGGTTCCTCTCAAATTTTGGAGGCAACGGTTACAGCAACTTAGTGGGCGGATTGGGCGGTTTTGACTAAGGAAAACCGCCCGCCAGCTGGCAGCACGAGAGTGGCCCGTTCTAACCTAGTTGTGGGGGATGTCCACAACTGAATTACCTTTGTAATTATAAAGACCTATGAGCTGCACGATTTTACTCATTGTGTGCAAGCCTTGGGCAAGTTCCTTTGTATTAAGAAGTGCGAGTAATAATACTAAGGTTGGGAATTTCCCGTAAACGTTGGTGCCTTTACGATTGTTGCATGCTTGTCCGAATTAGGCTTGTAAAATCGAACACTCAGACTAAATCAAACACGAGTGTGCGTGAGGGAGTGAATTGGCTGACTGATTCGAGAGGAATCAGGCCGAAGGGGGTCGGATTCTAGAAAATCCTAAGTTAAAGAGTTCGAACCGCTTTCAAGTGGTATCAGAGCCCGGTTCTCGGGTTCTGATCTGTTTTGGTTGGGATGTCTAACCAAAATCCGCTGCCAGAAAGAGTCCTTGGTGTGGAGACAAGGATTCAACGGATCGAGGCGTGGCTTGGAATGGCGAATGAAGTTCCGGTGGAACGGCTTCCACCGGGCGACGGCTTGATTGAGCAGATCGTGCACTTGCACGATAAAGTGCGAGATCTGATGAAATCTGCGGAGGGGTTGCCCTTATTTATCGAAGGAAGGCTGGCTTCGGTGGCAGAAGATATCGGAGTCCTTCAAGATGCCGTCGACTTGAAATTCGACGCTTACAACCAAGAGTTGCGTGTGTTGAAGAAGGCTATCGGGTCTGGAACTCCCGAGGACAAACCTTCTTCTTCCAAGGTAAAAGTCCCAGATCCGAAACCTTATGGTGGAGCGCGGTCCGCCAAGGAGTTGGAAAATTTCTTGTGGGATATGGAAGCATATTTCCAGGCTGCGAAGGTGTCCGACAATGAGAAAGTTTCCATCACAAGTATGTACTTGACGGGTGATGCCAAGTTATGGTGGCGTACTCGTCTCTCTGACGATAATGCCAACCGTGAGAAGGTTGAAACGTGGGAAATCTTGAAGAAGGAATTGAAAGAACAATTCCTCCCTTGCAACACGGGATGGATTGCTAGGGAGTCCCTACGAAAGTTGAAGCAGTCGGGGACGGTTCGCGATTATGTGAAGGAATTTAGTTCCTTGTTGCTGGATATAAGGGATATGTCCGAGGAGGACAAGCTGTTCAACTTCATGTCCGGATTGCAGACCTGGGCCCAAGCCGAATTAAGGAGGCAAGGTGTCAAGGATCTACCTTCCGCTGTTGCTGCTGCCGATCGCTTGGTGGACTATCGGGTGGTTGGTGGTCCCGATTCCGAAAGGAGAAGAAGGGATGCGGGAAAGGACAAAGGGAAGCAGGCAAAGATGGTAAAGGAAGGAAAGAAAAAGTTCAAATCTAAGCCTGATGTCGGTTTCAAACCGAAAGAAACTAAGGTTGAAATTGACAAGTCTAGGCGAGGATGTTTTCTTTGCAATGGCGACCATCGGATGCGAGATTGTCCAAAGAAAAGCAAGTTGACGGCCCTTGTTGCTGAAGAGGATGGTGATGACGATTCATGCCCAACTCGTGTCAATCCTCTTCAACTCTTGAACGCTATTCAAGAAAAACCCGTGGACCAGCACGGGTTGATGTACGTAAGGATCGCTCTTAATGGCAAGGAAGTGATGGCAATGATCGACACTGGTGCTACTCACAACTTTGTCGCAGACCGGGAAATTCAGAAACTTGGTCTTAAACTTACTCCACAGGCGAGCAAGATCAAGGCTGTAAATTCGGATGCAAAGCCTATCAGGGGTGTTGCCAATGTGTCCTTAACAATTGGTTCGTGGAATGGACAATGCAGTTTGATGGCTGTCCCTCTCGATGACTTTGATGTGATTTTGGGAAATGAGTTTCTGAATGTGGCTAAGGTCTCGGTGGTGCCTTACTTGGGTGGAATATTGATTGCGGACCCGAAGAATCCTAGCTTTGTGCAAGGAGTTCAAGCTGTTGAGGCGAATCATGTGGATAAGAAAGCCAAGCTTGTTTCTGCAATGCGAGTTGAGGCTGGTCTAAGACATGGCGAAATGACCTACCTCGCTGCATTGGTAGAAATCAAGCCCGACGTGTTCCAGAAAGTACCCGATTCAGTGGTGGAATTACTCGAGGAATTCAAGGATGTGATGCCCCCGGAGTTGCCGAAAGAGTTGCCGCCAAGGAGAGCTATTGATCATAAGATTGAGTTGGAGCCCGGTGCAAAGCCCCCTTCGAGAGCACCTTACAGAATGTGCCCTTCGGAGTTGGCTGAGTTGCGGAAGCAATTGGATGGATTGTTGGAGGCGGGTTTGGTGCAGCCTTCAAAAGCCCCGTACGGTTCCCCGGTATTGTTCCAGAAGAAACAAGACGGTTCGCTGCGAATGTGTGTGGATTATAGGGCTTTGAATAAGGTTACTATCAAAAATAAGTACCCTATTCCAAACGCCCTTGATCTATTTGATAAGTTGGCGAAGGCTCGGTTCTTTACAAAGATCGATCTGAGATCGGGATATTGGCAGGTGAGAGTGGCTGAAGGAGATGAATCTAAGACAACTTGTGTCACGAGGTACGGTTCATTTGAGTTTCTAGTCATGCCTTTCGGCT
>JAZIFV010000054.1:90000-95000 GCA_037501455.1 Lantana camara
CCAATGATGGTTTGGTCAAGAGCGACTTTGTTCCTGCCTTCCCAAATCGCGTAGACCGTACTGCAAAGTGCAAGTCTTACAATTTTCGATTTTGGCCTTGCACCCCCATACTTGGTTTTGATTGTGCGGGAAGCACTTGCAAGTGTTGTCATGGCAAACGGGATACGACACCAGACCTTGATATGCTCCCAAATGCATCTAGTGAATGAACATTCGAAAAATAGGTGCTTGGAGGACTCCTCATGTAATTTGCAAAAGGGACAGACTGTTGAGATTTGGAGAAACTTCAAGTTGTCCATGGTTGGTAACCTTTGACGGTAGCTTAGCCATGTGATGAAGCTGAGCTTGGGTGGTATGTATGACTTCCAAATCATTGCCATCCAAGGAGCAGTTGTACCCTTGTCCCTCAGAAGTTCGTATAAACTGCTGGAGCTTGGAGTGCCATTTTTTAGACAGTTGCGCAGACCATGTATAGCAGCCTCAATAGATCCAAAAATTTGGAGAAATTTGTCCCTAATTAAAGCAATTTTTTTGAGCAAGGGAGAATCTCTAACCTTTGCATTCCATTCCCAAATTGTTTCGTTTGAAAGGACGTTTGAATGAATCCACTTAATCCAAAGTGATTCTTTCTTACATTGGATGTCCCAAATGTTGCCGGCTAGGAGTGCAAGGTTCCAGGTGCCTGCCTCTTTGATGTCGAGTCCACCTTCATGATTTGGCTTGCAAATATCCTTCCAAGCTACTTTGGATTTGCGGCCACCCCAGAGGAAATTACGGCAGAGGGATTCAACCTTATTAACAATGGTTGTTGGGATTGGGAAGGCTTGGAGCCAGAAAGATTGAACCCCTTGGATTACTGATTTGATCAATTCCAGTTTGCCTGCATATGAAAGAGATGCAGCTTTCCAGGAGTTGAAGTAGGCTTGGATAGAAGAGATGAAGGGTTGGTATTGTGCAACTGAAACCTTGGAAGGGGCTAACGGTATACCCAAGTAGCGAGTTGGGAAAACTCCTTGATTGAAAGGGACAATCTGGAGTATGGTTTCCTTTTCTAAAGCATCCAGTCCAGCTATGTAAATGCTTGATTTGCTTGCATTCACCAAGAGTCCCGAGACTGATTTGAATTCATCCAGTGTGCTTAAGAGGATTTCAACCGAGAGCCTATCTCCTCTGCAGAATAACATGATGTCATCAGCAAATGCTAGATGTGTGATATTGAGAGTTTTACATTTAGCATGATGATTGAAATCAGTGTTGTGTGTGTTTTTAATCAACAAACGAGAGAAATATTCAACACACAAAAGGAAAAGATAAGGCGAAAGCGGGTCTCCCTGTCTTAGTCCTCTTTTGCCTTCGAATTTTCCATGCAGCTCTCCATGTAAAGCTACCGAGAAGGAGGAGGAGGTGATGCATTCAAGGATCCAATCTTTGAATTTTGTAGGAAATTCAAGTGCTGACAGCATTTGGTCTATAAAATCCCATGAAACCGTGTCGAATGCTTTCGTAATGTCCAGTTGCATCATTACACGAGGTGTGCTTCTTTTGACATTGTATCCCCTTAATAGTTCTTGAGCCAAGAAAATATTATCCTTCATCTTTCTACCCGGTACAAAGGCTGCTTGTGCAGGGTTGATAAGATCATTAAGGATAGGCTTGAGTCTTGATGTCAATACCTTGGATATCACTTTATATGTGATATTTAGGCACGCAATGGGTCTGAATTCTGTGACTTTATGAGCTTCAGTTTTCTTGGGTATAACCGTGATAGCTGTGTGATTGAGTTGCTTTAAAATCCGACCATTTGAGAAGAATTCCTTAACAGCTTTGATAAAGTCTGCTCCAATAATGGCCCAAGATTTTTTGAAAAAACCAGCCGTGAAGCCATCCGGTCCTGGGGCTTTGTCATTTGGAATGGAGAAAAGGGCTTCTTTGATTTCAGTGTCCGTGATGGGAGCAATAAGGCCTGGAACATGACTTGGGGAAATGGTAGGTCCCAAACCAATTACTTCCATTCTTAAGGGTTGTGTGTGAGTGGCTGTTCCAAAAAGAGATTGAAAATAAGACGAGAAGCACACACCAACCTCTTTGATGGAGGAAGTTGGACTGCCATCCTCTTTGAGTACGTATGTGATTGCCCCTCTAGCTTGGTTCTTCTTGATGATTGAGTGAAAGTAAGAAGTAGGTTTGTCTGTTGCAAGTATGTGTCTCGCTTTGGCTCTTTGTTGAAGGAATGATCTTTCAGCATTTTGGAGAAAAATAGCATGCTTTCTAGCAGAGTCCACATGTTCAGCAAGCTGGGGATTTGTTGGCTGCAAAAGAAGTTGGGCATATGCTTGCTGGAATTTTTCCGTGGCCTTTATCACCCGTGTTGAGATATGGCTGAAATTCTCTTTGTTGAGTGATTTAAGTGGACCCTTGAGAGACTGCATTTTCTTTACAAGGATGAACTGCTTCCTTCCATGGATTATAGTGTTCCAGTGTTGCTGTACAATTTGAAGAAAGGAAGGATGGCTGGTCCACATGTTAAAGAATTTGAATGATTTTGGGGCATGCTTTTCAGTTTGGTTACAGTTCACCAGAACAGGGCAATGGTCAGAAACCGGCAACATTTGGTGGAAATTAGCTTGACATTTTAGTCCATTTGCAGCCCATTGTTGATTGATCATGACCCTATCAAGCTTTGCAAGTAAATTCTTTTTTTGCCAAGTAAAGAATTCTCCAGTTTGGGGGGCATCCGTGAACCCAAGTGCTGTCCTGAAGTTGGCCAAATCTTTCATGTAATAATCACTTGGTGTTTTCCCCACTCTCTCACTTGCATCACAGATACAGTTGAGATCCCCCATGATAATCCAAGGCATTGACGGAGGGACATTAAGATGCATTAGACGTTCCCAAAGGTATCTCCTCTCCGATACCGTATAAAGTCCATATGCAAATGATACAAAAAATTCCATATGAGAAATTTGGCACTTAAGCTTTGCATGTATAAACTGTGTAGAAATCTCAAGAATATTACATAAAACATAAGAGCTATTCCAACATAAGACAAGCCTTCCATTAGGTGTGATATCAAAGTTATGAGCAACAGTCCAGTTTGGCAATTGAGTTTTCAGAAAAAAATTGAGAGCTTCAGCAGTTAATTTTGTTTCAATTAGGCAACTTACATGACATTTGTTGTCTCGGATGAACTTTGAGACTGCATTGCGGGTGGGGGTGCAGCTCAGGCCCCTTACGTTCCAAAGAAAGATATTCATTGGTGTTTGGTGGAGGTATTGGCGCCTCCGCCGCTCTTGGTTATCATGTCTGACTTAGTAGGCTTGGGTTTTTTTGCCTTCTTGCTCTGAACTGATTTCCAATTTCCATCTTGGAGCTGCTGGTGCTGGGGCTCTTTAAGCAGCTCTTGCTCATCATCAGAGTGGAGGGCTAGATTTTCAAGAGAAATCTCATCATTGCCTGTTTCAGCTTGTTCAGGGGAAGCAAAGCAAATGTTAAAACCCCCTTGATTGGTAGGCTGCGGTTCATGGGGTTGTGTGGCAAGAAGTTCAGGATACATATCTAATTCTTGAGGGTTCTTATAGATTACTTTTGGAGCCCCATATTGGTTGAATCCAACTTCGTATATAGATCCCTTTGTTCCTTTTGTGGCTGCTTTGGTGTTTGTGGTGGGTTTGGGATGCGCTACAGTTGGGGCTAAAGGAGCTTGGGTTACTTCTTTGGGAGATTGTGGATCTGAGTTGGGGACGGGGTTGCGGATTGGTGCTAACAGGGGCGGCTGTGGGTCTGAGTTGGTGGCAGGCTCTTTTAATTGATCATTGGATTTGAGCAGTTGTGGAGCTTTTCTGCTAGGAGGCCCAGACTTACGAGGAACACGACGAATCATGATTGGATCAATCTTTCCTTCATTGTCCTTAAAGCATTGCCAAGGATTATGGCCATACTTTTCACAGAAACAACAGTAGCAGGGGTATGATTCATACTCAACCGGCAATGTGAACGTTTTACCACATGGGAGGGTACATTTGATATCATGAGAAGGGACTGAAGCAGCATCAATAAGGATTTTGAATCTAGCATAACAGTATCTCTCACCTTCCGCTGTGACTTCATCAAAGAAGAGTGGGGTGCCAAGGCGCGATGCGATCAAGTTGAAGGCTTCATCATGCCATAGTTGGGGTGGAATGTCATAGATCTTGACCCATACTGGGACCTTGAAGGTCTCCTTCTTGTTGAAAGCGAAGTCTACATCCGGCTTGTTTAGCAACATTGAAACATTTCCGGTTGGGTAAGGACCACCAGTGAGTATCTTGAGCAAATCATCCTCTGATTTAAACTTGAGGATAATCCATCCCTTTGTGTGGGGGATGATTTTGACTGGAATTCCCCAAGTTTTTGCCAAGGCTTCAACAATTTGTAATCCTGGAAAGCGACCCGTGAAGCTTCCAATTAAGCTATTGCCCCAAGTTTGATTCGGTTGTTTGAGATTTGAAGGCTTAAAATCAAGGGTTTCTCCATGAGTGATGATTCTCTTCATGCTACGATTTCTCCTTGGTTTTTCTTGGAAAAGGCTTGAAAAACTTTTTTGTGAGTTGGTGGGATTTGCAGCATGAGAGAGAGTATTTTCTTGGATTCCATGAGACGTTTCTGCTACAGAAGGTACATTAGGTAGAGTTGGTGCATCAGAGGGGTGTGTTATGACTCCTTTGCCCTTGGATATTCCCTTTTTCCCAAGGTTTGATTCGGTTGGATAGTCGACAGCAGCAAGGGTATTTAGTCCAACCATTTCAGACAAGTTTTTCTTTGTAGAGTCTTCTACATTCTCTGCTAAAGGTACAGCTTTATTTGTTGAATTCAAATTGTTGGAAGGACACGTTACCTCAGCATTAAATGCAATGTTTGTCTTGAGCCTCTCAACATGTGCTGCTTTGTTGCTTTCCGGAGAGGAGCCAGCTATAGTGTTGACTATCGGACCATGATCTTCCACATGTTCTGCCACGTTGATG
>JAZIFV010000055.1:22500-25000 GCA_037501455.1 Lantana camara
ACACGGGAGCAACACACAACTTCATCACAGAGGATGAAGCTAAAAGATTGGGCCTTAGCATGACCAAGGGGGACGGATGGCTCAAAACTGTTAACGCAAGTGCCAAACCTTTGCACGGGACCGCCAAGGGGGTGGACATGAAGTTAGGCACTTGGAAAGGGCGAGTGGATTTCTCGGTGGCACCGATGGACGATTTCAAGGTGGTGCTAGGCATGGACTTCCTTCGGAAGGTAACCGCTATCCCTATGCCATACTTTAATTCCGTGTGCATTTTAGATAGGGATATGCCGTGCATGGTTCCCGCAACGGACGCACCCACCAAAGCATCCGAAGCGAGACAACTATCCGCAATGCAAATTGCTAAGGGAGTGAAGAAGGGCGAGCCAACTTTCCTAGCAACATTGAAAATTGAGGGAGAGAAGTCCGTTGAGGCCAATGATGATATACCATCAATCATCGAGGAGGTTCTACGGGAGAACCAAGATGTTATGCCACCCGAGTTACCCAAGAAGCTTCCACCTAGGCGAGAGGTGGATCATAAAATCGAGCTAGAGCTTGGAGCTAAGCCACCCGCGATGGCACCTTATCGGCTAGCACCGCCCGAGTTGGAAGAGCTAAGAAAGCAACTGACCGAGCTGTTGGATACGGGGCGGATCCGACCATCAAAAGCACCTTACGGCGCACCGGTGCTGTTCCAAAAGAAGCACGATGGGTCACTAAGGATGTGTGTGGACTACCGGGCGTTGAATAAGGTAACCGTTAAGAACAAGTATCCAATTCCTTTGATAGCTGACTTGTTTGATAGGCTTGGTAGCGCCAAAGTGTATACCAAGATGGACTTGCAAAAAGGATACTACCAAGTCCGGATAGCTGCGGGGGACGAGCCAAAGACGACGTGCATCACTCGCTATGGCTCCTATGAATGGTTAGTCATGCCCTTCGGCTTGACTAACGCACCGGCAACATTTTGCACGCTTATGAATAAGTTATTCCAACCATACTTGGATCGGTTCGTGGTGGTATATTTAGATGATATCGTGGTTTATAGCAATACCTTGGAGGAGCATGCTGACCATCTCCGAGCCGTGTTCAAGATATTGCGGGACAACGAGCTCTATGTTAAGAAGGAAAAGTGTGCATTTGCAAAGCCGGAGGTACCGTTCCTTGGCCACATTATTGGGCATGGAACATTGAAGATGGACGAATCCAAGATTAAAGCTATCATGGAGTGGGAACCGCCCAGTAAGGTGACGGAGCTACGGTCATTTCTTGGACTAGTGAACTATTACCGACGGTTTATTAGTGGTTACTCGGCGCGGGCAGCCCCATTGACGGACCTTCTCAAGAAGAAGAAGGCGTGGGAATGGTCCGACCCATGTCAAGAGGCCTTTGAGGACTTAAAGGCCGCCGTGAGCAAAGAGCCGGTGTTAGCATTACCCGACTTCGGTAAGTCATTCGAGTTACATACCGATGCTTCCGATTTTGCTATTGGAGGGGTGTTGATGCAGGAGGGACACCCGATAGCTTTTGAAAGTCGTAAGCTCAATGACACGGAGCGACGGTACACCGTGCAAGAGAAGGAGATGACGGCCATAGTACATTGCTTGCGAGTATGGAGACATTACTTGTTGGGGTCGAAGTTCGTGATCAAGACCGACAATGTTGCCACTAGCTACTTCCAGACGCAAAAGAAGCTCACTCCAAAGCAAGCAAGGTGGCAAGATTTCTTAGCGGAATTCGACTACCACTTGGAGTACAAGCCGGGCAAAGCAAATGTAGTGGCCGATGCACTAAGTCGTAAGGCGGAGCTTGCAGCCATTAGTGCCATCAAAGGAAGCATCCCGGACATGATCAAGGAAGGCTTGGAGCATGACCCTATAGCAAGGGAGCTCAAGCGTTTAGCCGAGGAAGGGAAAACCCGACAATTCTGGATTGAGGAGGGACTCATTTTCACCAAGGGGCACCGTCTCTATGTTCCAAGGTGGAATAATCTAAGGCGAAACCTTATTAAGGAGTGCCATGATACGAAGTGGGCGGGACATCCGGGACAAAAGAGGACGCTAGCACTTCTCGAGAACGCCTACTTCTGGCCTCAAATGAAGGATGAAGTGGAAGTCTACGTCCGGACATGCCTTGTTTGCCAACAAGACAAGATAGAGAACAAGCAACCGGCGGGACTGTTGGAGCCTTTACCCGTGCCTGAGTATCCGTGGGACTCAATCTCCATGGATTTCATTAGTGCATTGCCCAAGTCCGAAGGGTTCGGTTCGATCATGGTCGTGGTGGACAGGTTTTCCAAGTACGGGACGTTTATACCATGCTCGAAGGACTGCACTGCGGAGGAGGCGGCACGGGCCTTCTTCAAGAATGTGGTGAAGTATTGGGGGCTACCAAAAAGCATCATAAGTGACCGAGACCCCCGCTTCACGGGTAAGTTGTGGACTGAACTTTTCAAGTTACTCGGTTCACAATTGTGCTTCTCTACTAGTTTTCACCCGCA
>JAZIFV010000055.1:42500-47500 GCA_037501455.1 Lantana camara
TTGGACATAAAAAATGGATTCCTCATGAGAAATCGAGTGACCGTGTAAAATTTCATCGAAAACGGACCCCGTTTGCGTCGAAAATCCAAAAATATACGCTGTCCAGCTATATTCAGTGTATAATCCAGCCACAACAGATTTTTTTTTTATTAGTACTATAGGGGGGGAGTGGTGCTTGAGGGGGGCGTCGGACGAGACGACGCTGGACGATTGAAAGATGGCTTAGGGGCGTGCGCCCTTGGCCTCAAGCACTGGGCGCACGAGGGCAGGGGATGCTCAGGCAGGCGGTCGGCGGGTTTTCCGGCCAATTTTCAGGCGAGGCACTGTGAGCGTGCGAGGGGCTATTTTTCGAGCTCTATTCGATCGTCGGGTCGGGGGAGAAAGCTTCCAATGAACGAAAAGTGAGGAAGCGCAGTCGCGTTGATAATGTTTTGACGATCGTGGCTTTTTCGGTGATCTCTCTTATTGTTGAGCCCATGCGAGCGGCGGACAACGTCCTCCGATTGTTGGGCGACGATGCAATGAGGGGCTATCCGAGTTTGGATCGACGAAGCATTATCAACGCGATCGGAGAGGGTTGTGCCGATCGCTTGATGTGCAGGGCCAATGGCGGGTCCCCACACCAAGCAATCGTCACAACCCTCTCCATGCTCAGGCTCTCCCCCCCTCCCCGGTCTTGTTGGCAATGTTTCGACGATCATTCTCTCTTATTGTTGAGCCTATGCAAGCGGCGGACGATGTCCACCGATTGTTGGACGACGATGCAATGGGGGACTATCCGAGTTTGGATCGTCGGAGCATTGCCAACAAGACCCGAGAGGGTTGTGCCGATCGCTTGCTGTGCCGATCGTCAAAGGCCTCTTACTCGCCTGAGCACCTCCAGTCCCAAAGCTTGTGTGTGAGCTTGAGTTGGCTTCTTTCCGTCCACAAACGCGCGAATTATCCCGATGGAAGCAACAGTGGGAAGGCATAGCGGCTACCTTCGACGCCCAAAAATGTTTATTACCCACGACTGTCATTCCGGAGGGTTGCAAGCGAGTTTAAGCAGCGAAAGGTTGCCAAATCGAGCGAATGCGCTCGTTATCCCCCCTTTCCCCTCCTCCCCTTGAGTATTAACGTGCCATTCGGGGCATGCTCGGGCGTGCTTGCTTGTCATCTTCTGTCGGTGGTGTTTGCATCATCGTGAGTAGTCGATGGCCTGTGCGTTCAGTGTATTGTGTACGTAAACGGCGCGTGAGTGGTGATTGTCTTGTATGGGCATGTCGGTTCCCTGCTCGGGCAGCGACGGCATCTCGTGCAAGCCTCTTCAATTATTGGTTCAAGTTGCGGATTGCCTTGACCGATGTCGGTTTCCTGTGTTGTATACCTATCGAGAAGGTATGATGTTGTCCTGATGATCCTTTTCCTCCTTGTGCTGCGCCCTCAGGGGATGTAGTGCGGGGTGGACAATGTAGCACTCGATGTGATCCCACGATTCGTGCGCACTCAGCACTCGTACTCGTTGGCCCATGTCGTAGCGCTCGTTCTCTCGGATGCGGAATAACGATGCGGTACGAGGTCCTCGACCTCTATTTACCCCGAAATAAAAAGCGTTCGACGCTTCAAGAGGACGACGTTCGTTCCTGTTATGGTGGAGTCCTGTGGCTCGGCTCATGCGGAGATCGACGTCGATGAGGAATGCTACCTGGTTGATCCTGCCAGTAGTCATATGCTTGTCTCAAAGATTAAGCCATGCATGTGTAAGTATGAACTAATTCAGACTGTGAAACTGCGAATGGCTCATTAAATCAGTTATAGTTTGTTTGATGGTACCTGCTACTCGGATAACCGTAGTAATTCTAGAGCTAATACGTGCAACAAACCCCGACTTCTGGAAGGGATGCATTTATTAGATAAAAGGTCGACACGGGCTCTGCCCGTTGCTGCGATGATTCATGATAACTCGACGGATCGCACGGCCCTCGTGCCGGCGACGCATCATTCAAATTTCTGCCCTATCAACTTTCGATGGTAGGATAGTGGCCTACTGTTACACCGGTGAAAGTTGCTTTGACTTGACTCGGCGGGTGGACGAGTCAAGATTGCGAGATGATGCTTGCTTGGTGAAGGATCATTGAATTAAAGTGCTTTGGCGCAATGCAAAGTGCTTTGTCCCGATAAAGCTTGGCTTGGATGCAAGGATGTCGGATGTTGGTACTTGGCGGCTGGGCGTCAAGCAAGGCCGTGCGAATGTGTTTTGCATGGTGCGCGTAAGTCTTGGAGGATTGCGCAAGTGTCCCGTAATGTTGGTGCATGGGAAGTAATTGTTCCGCAAGGGTTGGCTAAGTTGATTGTTGCTGTGCGGATTGTCCCGGAAGACTTAGGCCGCTAAGTGCTTTGCCCCGCAACGCTAGGATGATGGTGTGCGCACTAAGCAAAGGTTGTGCGCGCAAGGCAGCGGGAAGCAGGCGGCAAGGTTGGGAGTAAGCGCGCAAGCGCGCGCCTATGTGCGGGACTGATGTGCGCACGCGCGCAAGGCTGCGCACAGCTCCTAGGCGAGAACGCACTAGGCTGGCAGCAGTTCAAAAGTTGGCGGGAACAGTTACTTCGGCGGGAACGGTTATGGGCGAATTTCTGCAGCTCCTAGGCGCCAAAAACAGTCCGATTTGAGTGAGCTTTGGCTTGGGCGGTTGGCTGGCATAACCGCCAAGTTAGTGGGCGAGATGGGCTGATTAATGGGGCGGTTATGGGCAATTTTGGGCGGGAAAATTGCCCAGCTTTGAGTGCTTGAAATTTGAATTCGCCTAGGCGGTTGGGGCTGTCAACCGCACAGTTTTGTAGGCTTTTATAAGCCAAGTTGTGCACGATTTTGGGGGAGTTGAGCGTCCCAATATTGTGTACAAGTGAGGGTGTCCTTTTGTATATTGCATCGGAATGAATATATTGAAAAGGTTGGGCGTAAGCCCGTAACTTTGTGTGTTGCTTTAATTTCAGCAAGTGTGTGTGCGTGGGGCTTGTTGAATTAATGGGCAATGCGTGGGCTTGTCTTGTTGGGAACTTAATCCCCCAAAACGAGGGAAAAACACGAGTGTTGGGTTCAATGTTTGGGAAACACGAGTGTATGCGAGTTTTGGGATAAGGCTGAGGGAGTTTGTGAGGAATTCCTGCCGGATGGAGTCGGACTCGCGCAAAAAATTTAGTGTCAAAGTTCGACCCCGTCACAATTGGTATCAGAGCCAGGTTTGGGGTTCTGAACCGACCAAGTTTGTTCGTGGAGATCAAGCTTGAAGCGTGCACGATGAAGGTCTTGGCTTGGGAGCAAGGTCTGCACGCAAGGATGAAGATGGTGATGTGCTTGGTGGCGTTGCTGTCAGAAAATGGGAGTTGGTGTGCGACTCCTATCCGCTGCGCGAATCTCGATCCTTGAAGGGGAACAAGGATGAAGATGGTGCTGAAATCCTAGAGGGCTTGCAAGGATTTCGAAATTTCATGACTGATGCAAAGGTCATGAGAAATCCGAGTCGTTGAGGCGGCTTGGTCCACTTCTTTTCAAAGAATTCGTGGGCAAGATGCATGGATTTCGAAGTGGGTGAATCTTTGGTTGAAAATCCGAGGATTCAAGGGCTGGAACAAGGTTTGAACGAATCTCTTGAAGGTGTTGCTGTTGGAACCGTTGTGGATCTGACTTCCTTGGTCTAGATCTTGAAGGTGGCGGTTATCTTTGGCTAAGAGTTCGAGTTAGGCATGAATTTTGAGTTTCAGAGGGTGCTGGCCGAAAAACTTAGGCCATGGAACTGAAATTCGTGCTAAGAAGATGAACTTATGGGAAGCAAAGACGGCAAAACGAGGAAGAGGAAGGCTATGCGAGGCTGTTGTTCAAAATAGGGGAATTCCAGACCCTAGATCTACTTTGCGTGGTAGATCTTGTGCAGAAGACTTGATGATGGCGAAAGTCTGCACAAAGGAGTTGTTGAGGCGACTCCAAATTGCTGCGTTGAAGGGTCCTTGGCCGAAAAAGCAAGGAAGATAGCGGAGCAAAGGCGGATCCATGTGGGAAGGTGGATCTCTTGAAGATTTCGTTGGGGGACGAAGTCACATATGAGTCGGTGAGCGATTCATAACCGTGGATGCTTGTTCTTTGTGCTGAAAATCGAAGGCAAGTGGCGGATTTGAAGATCCAAGTGTGTGTGGGGTTGGATCTTGAACCTGATTTCGTTTGGAAAGAAATCAGCCGGCATTGTTCGAAGTTAGTCAAGGATGTGGCCGAAATTTTGGTCCTTGGCATGGGCAGATTCGAGGTATTGCTGTCCCGCTTGATAACTTGTTCAAGGTGTCGGGTTTCCTTAGAAATTTGCAAGGTTGCAACGTGGCTATGTTGAGTTGGAATGGTCCGTGAGATGAGAGGCGGAGTCCATTACATAGACGAAGTGTTGTTGAACGGTACCGAGGCCAAAGAGGGAAACAAAGCAAATTGGTGTGGCGTGAAGGCTGATCTCAAAGCCTAAAACGAGATCTAAGAGCCTTAACACAACGATTTTTGAAGGAAGGATGAGGGAAGGCAACGGGCAACCGGTTAAGTGAAATAGCTCGTTTCATCCATTCCATACATGCCAAAAGGGGATTGATGCAGTCTTGTGCGGAAAAGGCTGTCATGTTTGATGGGTTTTCAAACAAAACAACCAAGTGGATCGAGTTTGGTTGAGCAAAGCCAAGGGAACGACGGATAGTGCTCGGATTTGTTAAGGAAAGTCCCACAAATTTCCTAACAAATGGATTCTGTTGCAAGTGATGGTGGGATTGGACAGAATTGGTTCGTCGATGGCAAAGTTGATCTTGGTGGGCAAAATCAACAAACGGAGTGGTAACCTCAGAATACTCCGGGGCAAAGGCGTGAAGATTGGGAAGATGGCGCTAATGTCCGAATATAAAGCTGCTTTGGAAAGAGCTTAAGGCAAGAAGTTCAAGGTTGGAACCACGGGCAAGAGATTGTCCGACGAGGGCGTCGGATTCTTCAAGTGGGG
>JAZIFV010000055.1:55000-60000 GCA_037501455.1 Lantana camara
GGCTGTGCTAGGCGCGCCGTGCGGGAAGGTCCGGGAGCGCCCGGCAGCGTGCGGGCTGTGCTAGGCGCGCAGTGCGGGAATGTGCGGGCTGTGCCGGGAGCACCCGGCAGCGTGCGGGCTGTGCTAGGGGCGCCGTGCGGGCATGTGCCGGGAGCGCCCGGCAGCGTGCGGGCTGTGCTAGGCGCGCCGAGCGGGAATGTGCGGGCTGTGCCAGGAGCTCCCGGCAGCGTGCGGGCTGTGCTAGGCGCGCCGAGCGGGAATGTGCGGGCTGTGCCAGGAGCGCCCGGCAGCGTGCGGGCTGTGCTAGGCGCGCCGTGCGGGATGGTGCGGGAATGTGCCGGGAGCGCCCGGCAGCGTGCGGGAATGTACCAGGGGCAGCCCGCGCTTGCCTAGCATATTCCAGCACTATAGAGGTTCCCCGTGCGGGATTGTGCGGGACAGCCCGCACCCGCCCGGCAGCATCGCCAGCACGCTCTGCGGGAGCATGCGGGCTGCGCGCGCTGTGTCCGCATGCCCCTTGCGGGACGGCCCGCACGCGCCTAGCACAATCCAGCACTACAGAGGTTCCCCGTGCGGGACGGTCCGAGCGAATTGCGGGACGGTCCGAGACAATTACTGGACAAGTGCGGGACATTCCGGGACAATTGTGGGACATTCCGGTACAATTGTGGGACATGTGCGAGACGATCCGGTACAAATGTGGGACATGTGGAACACGTTCCGGTATCTGACAACCGACTAAAGCCAACCGTTAATACGTCGGTTATGTTTCGAAAGAATATAAACTCTCGAATTAAGAGTACATTAGGCATGAAATTTCTCCACCCCTTCCATCATCATCAAAATTATTCCTATTCCCGTAGACAATGTTCCACAATTTCTCCCCACCAGCCAACAATTTTACCCCATTTTTTCCAATTTTTCGCATTTAATTAATATATAAACTAATATCTCCACAACCCAAAATGAATATTGGACATAAAAAATGGATTCCTCATGAGAAATCGAGTGACCGTGTAAAATTTCATCGAAAACGGACCCCGTTTGCGTCGAAAATCCAAAAATATACGCTGTCCAGCTATATTCAGTGTATAATCCAGCCACAACAGATTTTTTTTTTATTAGTACTATAGGGGGGGAGTGGTGCTTGAGGGGGGCGTCGGACGAGACGACGCTGGACGATTGAAAGATGGCTTAGGGGCGTGCGCCCTTGGCCTCAAGCACTGGGCGCACGAGGGCAGGGGATGCTCAGGCAGGCGGTCGGCGGGTTTTCCGGCCAATTTTCAGGCGAGGCACTGTGAGCGTGCGAGGGGCTATTTTTCGAGCTCTATTCGATCGTCGGGTCGGGGGAGAAAGCTTCCAATGAACGAAAAGTGAGGAAGCGCAGTCGCGTTGATAATGTTTTGACGATCGTGGCTTTTTCGGTGATCTCTCTTATTGTTGAGCCCATGCGAGCGGCGGACAACGTCCTCCGATTGTTGGGCGACGATGCAATGAGGGGCTATCCGAGTTTGGATCGACGAAGCATTATCAACGCGATCGGAGAGGGTTGTGCCGATCGCTTGATGTGCAGGGCCAATGGCGGGTCCCCACACCAAGCAATCGTCACAACCCTCTCCATGCTCAGGCTCTCCCCCCCTCCCCGGTCTTGTTGGCAATGTTTCGACGATCATTCTCTCTTATTGTTGAGCCTATGCAAGCGGCGGACGATGTCCACCGATTGTTGGACGACGATGCAATGGGGGACTATCCGAGTTTGGATCGTCGGAGCATTGCCAACAAGACCCGAGAGGGTTGTGCCGATCGCTTGCTGTGCCGATCGTCAAAGGCCTCTTACTCGCCTGAGCACCTCCAGTCCCAAAGCTTGTGTGTGAGCTTGAGTTGGCTTCTTTCCGTCCACAAACGCGCGAATTATCCCGATGGAAGCAACAGTGGGAAGGCATAGCGGCTACCTTCGACGCCCAAAAATGTTTATTACCCACGACTGTCATTCCGGAGGGTTGCAAGCGAGTTTAAGCAGCGAAAGGTTGCCAAATCGAGCGAATGCGCTCGTTATCCCCCCTTTCCCCTCCTCCCCTTGAGTATTAACGTGCCATTCGGGGCATGCTCGGGCGTGCTTGCTTGTCATCTTCTGTCGGTGGTGTTTGCATCATCGTGAGTAGTCGATGGCCTGTGCGTTCAGTGTATTGTGTACGTAAACGGCGCGTGAGTGGTGATTGTCTTGTATGGGCATGTCGGTTCCCTGCTCGGGCAGCGACGGCATCTCGTGCAAGCCTCTTCAATTATTGGTTCAAGTTGCGGATTGCCTTGACCGATGTCGGTTTCCTGTGTTGTATACCTATCGAGAAGGTATGATGTTGTCCTGATGATCCTTTTCCTCCTTGTGCTGCGCCCTCAGGGGATGTAGTGCGGGGTGGACAATGTAGCACTCGATGTGATCCCACGATTCGTGCGCACTCAGCACTCGTACTCGTTGGCCCATGTCGTAGCGCTCGTTCTCTCGGATGCGGAATAACGATGCGGTACGAGGTCCTCGACCTCTATTTACCCCGAAATAAAAAGCGTTCGACGCTTCAAGAGGACGACGTTCGTTCCTGTTATGGTGGAGTCCTGTGGCTCGGCTCATGCGGAGATCGACGTCGATGAGGAATGCTACCTGGTTGATCCTGCCAGTAGTCATATGCTTGTCTCAAAGATTAAGCCATGCATGTGTAAGTATGAACTAATTCAGACTGTGAAACTGCGAATGGCTCATTAAATCAGTTATAGTTTGTTTGATGGTACCTGCTACTCGGATAACCGTAGTAATTCTAGAGCTAATACGTGCAACAAACCCCGACTTCTGGAAGGGATGCATTTATTAGATAAAAGGTCGACACGGGCTCTGCCCGTTGCTGCGATGATTCATGATAACTCGACGGATCGCACGGCCCTCGTGCCGGCGACGCATCATTCAAATTTCTGCCCTATCAACTTTCGATGGTAGGATAGTGGCCTACTGTTACACCGGTGAAAGTTGCCTAGGCTTGACTCGGCGGGTGGACGAGTCAAGGTTGCGAGATGGTGCCTACTTGGTGAAGGATCATCGAATTGAAGTGCTTTGGCGCAATGCAAAGCACCTTGTCCCGATAAAAGCTTGGCTTGGATGCAAGGATGTCGGATGTGTGCTTGCTTGGCGGAGCACAAGGGTTGGAATTGTGTTGTCCCGATGATACTTGGCTTGGATGCAAGGATGTCGGATGCTTGATGGCTGGCCGTCAAGCAAGGCCGTGCGAATGTGTTTTGCATGGTGCGCGTAAGTCTTGGAGGATTGCGCAAGTGTCCCGTAATGTTGGTGCATGAAAAGTGATTGTTCCGCAAGGGTTGGCTAAGTTGATTGTTGCTGTGCGGATTATCCCGGAAGACTTAGGCCGTTGGGTGCTTTGTCCCGCAACGCTAGGATGATGGTGCGTGCACTAAGCAAAGGTTGTGCGCGCAAGGCAGCGGGAAGCAGGCGGCAAGGTTGGGAGTAAGCGCGCAAGCGCGCGCCTATGTGCGGGACTGATGTGCGCGCGCGCGCAAGGCTGCGCGCAGCGCCTAGGCGCGCCCGCACTAGGCTGGCAGCAGTTCAAAAGTTGGCGGGAACAGTTACTTCGGCGGGAACGGTTATGGGCGAATTTCAGCAGCTCCTAGGCGCCAAAAACAGTCCGATTTGAGTGAGCTTTGGCTTGGGCGGTTGGCTGGCATAACCGCCAAGTTAGTGGGCGAGATGGGCTGATTAATGGGGCGGTTATGGGCAATTTTGGGCGGGAAAATTGCCCAGCTTTGAGTGCTTGAAATTTGAATTCGCCTAGGCGGTTGGGGCTGTCAACCGCACAGTTTTGTAGGCTTTTATAAGCCAAGTTGTGCACGATTTTGAGAGAGTTGAGCGTCCCAATATTGTGTACAAGTGAGGGTGTCCTTTTGTATATTGCATCGGAATGAATATATTGAAAAGGTTGGGCGTAAGCCCGTAACTTCGCGTGTTGCTTTAATTTCAGCAAGTGTGTGTGCGTGGGGCTTGTTGAATTAATGGGCAATGCGTGGGCTTGTCTTGTTGGGAACTTAATCCCCCAAAACGAGGGAAAAACACGAGTGTTGGGTTCAATGTTTGGGAAACACGAGTGTATGCGAGTTTTGGGATAAGGCTGAGGGAGTTTGTGAGGAATTCCTGCCGGATGGAGTCGGACTCGCGCGAAAAATTTAGTGTCGAAGTTCGACCCCGTCACAATTGGTATCAGAGCCAGGTTTGGGGTTCTGAACCGACCAAGTTTGTTCGTGGAGATCAAGCTTGAAGCGTGCACGATGAAGGTCTTGGCTTGGGAGCAAGGTCTGCACGCAAGGATGAAGATGGTGATGTGCTTGGTGGCGTTGCTGTCAGAAAATGGGAGTTGGTGTGCGACTCCTATCCGCTGCGCGAATCTCGATCCTTGAAGGGGAACAAGGATGAAGATGGTGCTGAAATCCTAGAGGGCTTGCAAGGATTTCGAAATTTCATGACTGATGCAAAGGTCATGAGAAATCCGAGTCGTTGAGGCGGCTTGGTCCACTTCTTTTCAACAAATTCGTGGGCAAGATGCATGGATTTCGAAGTGGGTGAATCTTTGGTTGAAAATCCGAGGATTCAAGGGCTGGAACAAGGTTTGAACGAATCTCTTGAAGGTGTTGCTGTTGGAACCGTTGTGGATCTGACTTCCTTGGTCTAGATCTTGAAGGTGGCGGTTATCTTTGGCTAAGAGTTCGAGTTAGGCATGAATTTTGAGTTTCAGAGGGTGCTGGCCGAAAAACTTAGGCCATGGAACTGAAATTCGTGCTAAGAAGATGAACTTATGGGAAGCAAAGACTGCAAAACGAGGAAGAGGAAGGCTGTGCGAGGCTGTTGTTCAAAATAGGGGAATTCCAGACCCTAGATCTACTTTGCGTGGTAGATCTTGTGCAGAAGACTTGATGATGGCGAAAGTCTGCATAAAGGAGTTGTTGAG
>JAZIFV010000056.1:120000-121739 GCA_037501455.1 Lantana camara
CAATTTTTCGCATTTAATTAATATATAAACTAATATCTCCACAACCCAAAATTAATATTGGACATCAAAAATGGATTCCTCATGAGAAATCGGGTGACCGTGTAAAATTTCATCGAAAACGGACCCCGTTTACGTCGAAAACCCAAAAATATACGCTGTCCAGCTATATTCAGTGTATAGTCCAGCCACAACAGATTTTTTTTTTATTAGTACTATAGGGGGGGAGTGGTGCTTGAGGGGGCGTCGGACGAGACGACGCTGGACGATTGAAAGATGGCTTAGGGGGGTGCGCCCTTGGCCTCAAGCACTGGGCGCACGAGGGCAGGGGATGCTCAGGCAGGCGGTCGGCGGGTTTTCCGGCCAATTTTCAGGCGAGGCACTGTGAGCGTGCGAGGGGCTATTTTTCGAGCTCTATTCGATCGGCGGGTCGGGGGAGAAAGCTTCCAATGAACGAAAAGTGAGGAAGCGCAGTCGCGTTGACAATGTTTTGACGATCGTGGCTTTTTCGGTGATCTCTCTTATTGTTGAGCCCATGCGAGCGGCGGACAACGTCCTCCGATTGTTGGGCGACGATGCAATGAGGGGCTATCCGAGTTTGGATCGGAGAAGCATTATCAACGCGATCGGAGAGGGTTGTGCCGATCGCTTGATGTGCAGGGCCAATGGCGGGTCCCCACACCAAGCAATCGTCACAACCCTCTCCATGCTCAGGCTCTCCCCCCCTCCCCGGTCTTGTTGGCAATGTTTCGACGATCATTCTCTCTTATTGTTGAGCCTATGCGAGCGGCGGACGATGTCCACCGATTGTCGGGCGACGATGCAATGGGGGACTATCCGAGTTTGGATCGTCGGAGCATTGCCAACAAGACCCGAGAGGGTTGTGCCGATCGCTTGCTGTGCCGATCGTCAAAGGCCTCTTACTCGACTGAGCACCTACAGTCCCAAAGCTTGTGTGTGAGCTTGAGTTGGCTTCTTTCCATCCACAAACGCGTGAATTATCCCGATGGAATCAACAGTGGGAAGGCATAGCGGCTAGCTTCCGCGCCCAAAAATGTTTATTACCCACGACTGTCATTCCAGAGGGTTGCAAGCGAGTTTAAGCAGCGGAAGGTTGCCAACTCGAGCGAATGCGCTCGTTATCCCCTCTTTCCCCTCCCCCCCTGAGTATTACCGTGCCATTCGGGGCATGCTCGGGCGTGCTTGCCTGTCATCTTCTGTCGGCGGTGTTGCATCGTCGTGAGTAGTCGATGGCCTGTGCGTTCAGTGTATTGTGTACGTAAACGGCGCGTGAGTGGTGATTGTCTTGTATGGGCATGTCGGTTCCCTGCTCGGGCAGCGACGGCATCTCGTGCAAGCGTCTTCAATTATTGGTTCAAGTTGCGGATTGCCTTGACCGATGTCGATTTCCTGTGTTGTATACCTATCGAGAAGGCATGATGTTGTCCTGATGATCCTTTTCCTCCTTGTGTTGCGCCCTCAGGGGATGCGGTGCGGGGTGGACAATGTAGCACTCGATGTGATCCCACGATTCGTGCGCACTCAGCACTCGTACTCGTTGGCCCATGTCGTAGGTAGTCTCTAGAATGGAATACGGTTATCCGAGTAGCAGGTCCATCAGAACAAACTATAACGATTTAATGAGCCATTCGCAGTTTCACAGTCGGAATGAGTTCGTTACTGTACGAGCATGCATGGCTGGAATCTTTGAGACGAAGCATATGAGCTACTGCAGGATCAAC
>JAZIFV010000057.1:47500-50000 GCA_037501455.1 Lantana camara
CAAAAATCCGGACCCCCTTCTTCCAAGAAATTCCCCCCCAAGCAAACCCAACATACTGCAGAAACCTCTACCCAACCCCCCCTTCCCCTCCCCAACCCCTCTCCCGCACCCACTGTTGGAGAACAACCTGCCATACTACCTCCAAACAAGCTTGAACATCTCACCTTATCAGCTCCCACAATCGATGATACGCAGCCCTCCTTTCCAGCAGCTCCCCCCCATCCCTTGCCTGAACTAAAACCACAAACCATAAAACCCCTTTACGTTGTGGAATTTGACAAATTTGGAGCACCCAAATTAGCCCTTTTGCAAACCAGCAACTATCCTCACCTGCTTTCCACCCAACCCGCCTCACCTCAACCCACCAAACCTGGCGGTTTTAATATCTGCTTTGACTCTCCAGATAAAGCAATTGACGGAGAATTTATTGATAAACTGTATGACAAGGCTTTAGATTCAGAGGATGAAGAAAACCTGTTAATGGAACCTCTGCAACAACAAAAAGAGGAAGGATCCAAAAGAAGCAAATCCAAAACGATGAGCGGCGGAGGCGCCGATACCTCCAACATCCACCAATGAATATTGCTGCTTGGAACGTAAGGGGTCTGAGCTGCACACCCACACGCAATGCAGTCTCAAAACTCATCCGGGAGAACAAATGCAACGTAAGTTGTTTGATTGAAACAAAATTAACAATTGATGCCTTGAAATATTTTATGAACAATTACCTTCCAAACTGGACTGTTGCGCACAATTTTGATGTTATACCCAATGGGAGGCTTGCTCTATGTTGGAACAGTGCTTATGTTAACTGTAATATATTGGAAATTTCTGCTCAATTTATCCATGCGAAATTGCAATGCCGTATCTCACATGTGGAATTTTATGCTTCTTTTGCATATGGGCTCTATACTGTCATGGAGAGGAGAATTCTTTGGGAAGGTTTGGCAAACTTGAATGTCCCAAATTCAGCTCCTTGGATTATCATAGGTGACCTCAACTGTGTGTGTGATGCTACTGAAAGAATAGGTAAACCTCCTACCGCCTACCTCATGCAAGACCTCATCAACTTCAGGACTAAGTTGGGATTCTTTGATGCTCCATTTTCTGGGGAGTTCTTTACATGGCACAAGAAGAATTTCCTCTCCAAACTGGACCGGGTTATGCTTAACCAACAATGGGCAGTAAAGGGCATCAAATATCACGCAAACTTTCTCACAATGCAACCAGTCTCTGACCATTGCCCCATTATAATCAATTGTCAACAACCCGAAATCCCTTCCAAAAAATCCTTCAAGTTTTTTGATATGTGGACAACCCACCCCTCCTTCCTCCATATTGTGCAGCAGCACTGGCATCATAACTATAGTGGAAGAAAACAATTCACTTTTACAAAGAAGCTTCATTCCCTTAAAATCCCATTAAAAGCTCTCAACAATGAATGTTTCAGCCACATCTCCTCTAGAACAAAAACCGCCACCACTAATTTCCAACTCTTGTACACCAAACTCATTGAACAGCCCCATAACACACACATTGCGGAGCAAGTAGACTCGGCCAGAAAAACAGCCCTCTTTCTCCAAAACGCAGAAAGATCCTTCCTCCAACAAAAAGCCAAAGCCAAACACATCCTTTCCACAGACAAGTCCACAGCCTACTTCCACTCAATCATAAAGAAAAATCTGTCCCGGGGAGCAATTACTCATGTGATCAAACAAGATGGCACCAAAACCGAATCTATCAAGGAGGTTGGCTTATGTTTTTCATCATACCTGGAAAGTCTCTTTGGCCAATACACCCCAACACAACCCCTAAATCCAGATGTAGCAGCATTGGGTCCCCTCCTTTCCCCTAACCAAGCTGCAAATCTCATATTGCCTATCACAGACAAGGAGATTAAAGCGGCCCTCTTCTCTATAGCAAACGACAAAGCTCCAGGTCCAGATGGATTCACAGCAGGCTTCTTCAAAAAATCCTGGGCAATCATTGGATCAGATCTCACACAGGCCATTAAGGAATTCTTCACCAATGGTCGAATTTTGAAACAGCTCAATCATACTGCCATCACAGTAATTCCCAAGAAAACTGGAGCCACTGATGTAAAAGACTTCAGGCCCATTGCTTGTCTAAACACTACTTACAAAGTGATCTCCAAAGTCCTAGCATCAAGGCTACAGCCCATCTTAAAGGATATCATAAACCCAGCCCAAGCAGCCTTTGTTCCGGGAAGGAAAATGAAGGACAACATTTTTCTAGCACAAGAACTTCTCCGCGGATACAACATCAAAAGAAGTACACCTCGGGTCATGATGCAAGTGGACATATCTAAAGCCTTTGACACGGTTTCCTGGAGCTTCCTTGGACAATTACTAACAGCACTTGGATTTCCCATCTTGTTCAAAGACTGGATACTTGAGTGTGTCACCACAGCTTCCTTCTCAGTGGCAGTTCACGGGGAACTTCATGGGAAATTTGATGGCAAGAGAGGCTTAAGACAAGG
>JAZIFV010000058.1:0-121667 GCA_037501455.1 Lantana camara
CACCTCAAGGTAATATTGCAAGAATCTGGGCTCAACTATTCATAACTTTTACAAAAATAGAAAGGATAATTACAAATACTCGAGGGTTAACTAATCCAATTACTGAAAAATTATTACAATTGAGAAATTACAAAAAACACAATGAGACTTGAAAAAGTTCTTGATAAAGTCCGGAGATACAGGGTGTTTTCTGTAATTTTTCATTATGTTTTTCGCTACTCTTATCCAACCATGAGTGTTCTATCGTAAATTTTCAACCCTAAGGATGTTTTTTGGTAGTCGGGTACTCAGATTTAACTTCAAATGGGGGTATTCGTAATTATCTCAAAATAGAAAATAAGATATTTGAGAGGCTAATTAATCATCATAACAAACTAAACAAGCTTATTATAATTAAGCTCAAGACATGCATTTTAGATTTTGCTGAGATTGGTGAATGCATGCAGGTACCAGGACGTGGACTTCGGCAAGGATCTGCCTCGGAAGTTTCTGATAGGGCTGACGTCACTGTTCGTATCCATAACTTCAATGCTGATATCATTCTGCGCTGGTCATTCTTTCGTGCTCAAGGAGGAACTGAAATATGCAGCATTACCAGTGTATGCTATCACTTGCTTGGCCGTCACCGTCGTCACCATTGCGCAGTTCCCTTTCTATTTTGATCTTGTCATGATTACTTTCAGCAAGAAGCCTTGGAGCCACAAGTACACATGATTAATCTTTCTTGAAAATGTATACAATAAAGAAAACTTTTGACTTGTAATGTAGACCTAAATGTAATAAAGCATAAGGGAGGTGGAGTAATGCCTGAGAGCTTGTGATATAATCATGAACTTAATTAAGTTGAAACAGTTGTTTTTTTTTTTGTTTTTTTCTTTTTTTTTGACATTTAATTTTCCTGATTTTTGAGTTTCAATATTACAGTTGACACCCTCAGTGCCAATGTTTGAGAAAATTGAGATTTGGTTTGATCGTGTACGTATTAAATTTATTATTTAATTTATCATTCTTTATAATATTTATACCAATCACAAGAGTAATTACCTCATCATTATACTTGTTTAACTGAAATAATTAGGTTTAGTTTAGAATTATCGTTAGCCCAATGTATATGGAGTTATGCCTGACAACTTGTGATAACTAGTAAAAATAGTACGGGTTGCACACTTAATTATTAAAATCAAATTCCTTAAAAAATTAACCATTTAAAATTTAAAGTATATAATCTGTATAGCTCAATTTCAACCACAAATTTTAACTTCTTCTTCTTCTTCTTCTTCTTTTTTTTTTTTTTTTTTAAAGATCATAACCCATTGAATAATACACGCCTTTCTCTATCTAAGCTACCACTTTTCGGACACTTTTAAGAGATAATGTATTTATTTGAGTTGTGAGATCTTCCTCCATAGGGATGGAATAAAGCAAGGATTTGATAAGTTGAACCCTTCCTCCATGTTCTAAATTCACCACCTGATCCCCAACCGTCCATCGATCTCCTTGCTCTAATTTTATTAAAGGTTTCATAAAAAAGAATCATCTTTCGCCTTCCTTCAAACAAAGGAGCACCTAATTAGTATTTGATCGGCAATGACCCTCGTCGAAAGCCTAAAATATCACGAACCATCGTTGTTGCTTCCTCCGAGCCATTACCCATTGTGCATTAGTTCTTTTCAACGTTAACTTTTTGTCTAGATAGTTCTTCATACTTGTCCAAATTAAATTGTGCTTAATATACTATAATGAGGTTCAGCGGCTGTTGGTGAATATAAGTATGTCGTCCGCATCAACCAAATGCGAAAGCAATACCTAAATTTGCGGAGTTAGGAAATGTTCCCTGATCATTCTTCTCCATATAACTGTTAAAACACAAAGAAAAATCTGAAGCAATAACAAAAAGAGAAGGGAAGGGTGTACACAAAGACAAAAAATCTAAAGCAATAACAAAAAGAGAGGGGAAGAACGGATCACCTTATGTTCGGCCTCCTGTAGAGTGAAAAAATCGGCAGGAAGTCCCATTTACTATAACGGAAAACCAAAAGTTATTTATACAATTAGCAATCCACATTATCCACACTTCTGGAAATCCCTTCTTCCAAGAATTACGATAAAAAACTCCAATCAAGACGATCATATGTTTTTGTCAAATCCATTTTAAGCATCACATTCTGATTTCTCCAATTTGAATCCAGAGAGTGCGTCATCTCATGTGCTAACAATATGTTGTCGCTGATCATTCATCCTCTTATAAAACCCACTCTGATTTGGCTCCACTATTTTAGGTAAAACCTTAGCTGGTTGACTATTCATGAGAAACTTGGAGACGATTTTATTGGAAATGTTACATAGATTGATCTGTCTAAAATCGCTCCAATAAATTGGATTATCTAATTTTGGGATTAGTATGATAGAAGCCACCGTTAATCTATACTATTATATTAAGTGAGAGATCGTTAGAGTAACCGTTTTGATCTCTTGGACTCTAATTTATTTATTTATTTTTTTTTGAAAGGGTCTAAAATCATTTTCTATTTTTATTTTCTTTTAATCACTCTTTCAACTTGTTATTGTGTATTTCACTCTTAACTTCTTTTTTTTACTCTGCTTATTTCATTCTTTTATTATATATCTTTATTCTTTTTCCATATTTTTCTGATTTCTATTTTGTATTATCTTTTATATTTTTAATTATATTAAAAATAGTTATAAAATAGATGTCAACATAAAATTTTTAATTTAATATATATTTAAATGATAATAATTTTTATTATTTGTACCTGCTGACAGGTGTCGAATCCGTCAAAAATAATTAAAATACCTATTTAATGACTAAACACAGAGTATAGTGCAAACAGGGTCGATCCACAGAGACTGGTTGATTTATTTCTAACAATTGCAAAGAATTCACGAAAAGCAATAATTAAAAGGGGGGTTTTTGAGTTATTCTAACCTAAGTATGCGATTAAAATAAATAACAAGAATTAAAAAGCTAACTAAAACTAAACAAGTAAGATCACATAGGATTAAATCAATCAGAGGGAAAATTACCTAGCCAGGGATATTCGATTCGAATTGTTATATCGATCATCGACTCAAGGATAAATTTAAGTTATTCAGACAGATTGACTATAGTTGATAGAGACACTCGACTCAACCTCGTTTTTACTTAATTAGTCGGATAACCTAGAGACACTCGACAGTTATCTTCCCTAACAAATTCATAACCCCTAGAGACACTCGACAGGATTTAATGAATTCGCAGCATTAAGAATTATAAAAACACCAACCCTAATCAACCAAGTCGTGACACACGCAAGATTTAAATTAGATTATCAAATCCCTTAGTGAACGAGGAATTTTATCGCTAAAACCCTGTCACTAATTTACCACCTTTTATCAATCAAACTCTACTACACTTCAAGTATCATGAATGGCTATATGCAAATTAAACAACCTAGAGATCGTGCACTATCCCGAAATTGCCTAATCACAATAAACACGAAATACGGAGATAAGATAAATGCCTAAATAAACATAAATTAATAAAAACGGTTAGGTCTCACAATATCCAAATCGAATCTTAATCCCTAGCTAGATAATTAAAAACTTAGCTACTAAAATTCATCAAAATAAATAAAAAATTCTTTAACATAAATAAATTAAAATTGTCTAAAGAAGAAAGAAATTAAAAACAAGAAAAACTCCCGAAGTCGCTTCGTGTTGCTCGCGTCTCCCCAAAAGCTGCCTCCAATTGTTCACGTGATTCCCTCCAAAGCTGCTGCATATATATATATTTATATCCAAAGTCTTCTAATCCTCATACAAAGAGGAGTAAATTCGTGCCCTCCAAGAATCCCACCAAAGATGGGCCTCTTCCAATTATCCCAAATTAAACATGCAGCCTATCTCAAGCAATTTGGGCCCACCAATTAATTCTAAATATTCAGCCACAGCTCAAAGCCCACTCCAACTAATTAAGTCCACGGCCCCAACAAAGTAAATTGGACACAAAATTTTGGGAGTCAATGTCCACGTGTAAAGTATATGTGTCCACGTCAGCACTCCGGGGCCACATCAGCAGGCTCCGGCGACCTTGTCTTGAAATTGACAAATTTTGGGATTTATTGGAACACTTTTGTCGCCGAAGAAATTACTGTCCCGGAATTGCTAGTAGGGGTCACTTAGTGTCCCGATTTTGTAATTTTCAAAATATACCATTTGTCGGAAAAAAGCACAAATTCCTCTCGAATTATAGTACTCTCAAATGAAATGTAGTTCGATTTCCAAAAACTAATCCTTGATTTATTAAGTTGAGCCCCCATGTGGACGAATCAGAAGTTGCCACGTGTCATCTATACACGTAGAAACACGTACAAGTTTGAAGCTTTTCTTGAGCTTATATATATGGCAATTGTCTTCCCCTATCTTCTCATCCATCAATATTCAAACTTGTGTGTGTTTGATAACTAAGTTATAAGTTCCTCTTTTCTTTCCAAACTTTAAGGTACATTTGTAAGAGAAATTAAATATGTCTTACCTCTCCAACATCAACAACAATTTGTACAAGATTGACGATGTTGGTAGTCAAAGCTTCGGCGACGAAGGGTACAGTTACTATCCGCCAATGACTCACAACCTGATTGAAAGGGATGAAGATGATGATCAAAATGACGATGGGACATACGATTACGCGCCGGCTGCTTGAAGATTGCCCTGCGAGAGGCCACCTTCATGTTTGTCACGGAAATGTTCTTTACGGAGTAGATTAATATAAGAAATGTAGCTTTGTAATGTTATAGACTTATAGTTCGGCATAGGTTAACTAGGAACCTTCGAAGTTTCACTATTTTAACTTTATATAGCTCTATGTAGTTTATGTATTTCTATGCATATGAGTGAAATATGAGATGAAACACAAATTATGAAAGCAAAGACCCCATTTGAATTTTAATATTGAAAAATGCAATACTTCAATCTCCAAATTAACAAAAAAAACCTTGCATTCATGTCAAGTGGAGCTTCCATATGGATGAATCACGACACAATATTCGAGACGGCGTGGACTCGTCCACATAATTGAGACACAATGAGCACACCCTTTCAAGTTCAAACCCTAGGCTACCTCACGCTCGGCTGAATTTTGAGCTTTCTTGAGCTTATATAAGTGTCTATGGTCTTCACTTGCTATGGCGTCCATAAAAAAATTCAATAAAATATATTACTACCAAGTGTATCACTAATTATTAATTCCCTCGTTTCCATACTTTAAGGTATATTTTAAGAAAAAATATGTCTTCTCTTTCAAACAACAATAACAACTCTCTTCTTTCAAACAACAATAACAACTCATTGTACGAGAACATCGTCCTTAGTGAAGAATTTGGTGACGACGGGTACAATTATCCTCTTCCTGTAATTGTACCGCTTGAGGGGGATGGAGATGATGATCAAAATGATGATGGGACGTACGATTACGCTCCGGCAGCTTGAAGATAGGTCTGTAGTGATTAGCTACTAGTTTTTGTAGTAGAGAGATAAGATAGCCTTTATTTTCATCATCTGAATTGCGGTTTTGCACTACTTGAACTACTCTCCTTCATGTTTGTCATGAAAAGTGTTATTCACGGAGTGGATTAATATATGATAAAGAAAATTACAAAATCGGGACACTAAGTGACCCCTTCTAGCAATTCCGGGACAGTAATTTCTCCGGCGACAAAAGTGTGCCAGTAAGTCAGAAAATTTGTCAATTTCAGGACAAAGGTCTCCTGAGCCTGCTGATGTGGCGTTGGAGTACTGACGTGGACACAAAATTTTGGGAGTCAATGTCCACATGTGTCCACGTCAGCACTCCGGCGCCACATCAGTAGGCTCCGGCGACCTTTGTCCTGAAATTGACAAATTTTGGTTTACTGGCACATTTTGTCGCCGAAGAAATTAATGTCCCGGAATTGTTAGTAGGGGTCACTTAGTGTCCCGATTTTGTAATTTTCCCTTTATCATTGTCGGTCTTTTCTTCCCATTTTAATCCTAATTATAAATTCTCAGACTAATTCATAATTAAATTCTATATATATTTTGCATGATTTTTAAGGTATATTTGTGGACGAACTCGTGGAAAAAACCAGTCACGATCCTCCATTGACGGAGCTTGAGGATGGGACGGCCAACAAGAAATATCCCGAGAACTATCGAACCTGCGTGGGTCTTCTTATTTGGATTAAAAAACTAATCTTGGGACTACGTAAGTTTCTAATTCGTCCTATATATTATATATCTATGGTATCAATGATTTTATAGTTCAAAAAATTCTTTCTTTTAATTATTAATGTTAATTTTTGTCCTAGTGGATTTTGTCGTGAAGCCAAACCGTGAGCCACTGGATTCGATGGATCCAGAATCTGATCATAAACAAGGTGAAAATCTGATATTTCTATTTAATTTTGACAATGTTGATACGGACAACAACCCGATCCTTGTTGCTTAAATTCATAATTAATCAAGAATTGGTATATTACATATTCCAAGTATTAGATTAAGTAGCACCAATTATATAATTAAAATTATGCTAATCTTTTCTCAGAGCAAGGATTAAGCAAACCTCAAGCTCAAGATCACCAGTTCTTTCCAGACAATTATCTCACATGCTTTCATGGTCTCAAGCTACTATCCAAAGCAATGTTGGTAATCTTAGAGCTAGGTAATTAATTGGTCATTATTAGCCAACAATTAACATAATAAACCCCATAATTAAATACTAAAACTCTCTTTCAATACAATTAAGGCTCCAGGGATATAGTAAAACTCAGAGAGAAAAAGCGGAAACATATATGGTCACTTCAAATCATCGAAGCACTTCTCAAAGACGCCTCAACTTACGAATACGAAAACAACGGGAGAGGCCCCAACCTTTTATCCACCCAAAAAGGAGGAACCACTCCGTACGCCCTTATTGACGGCGGCGCCGTAGGTTTCAGCACAAGCATACTAATAGAAACGCCCGTGCACAACGATGGTGGTGCACCTGCACCACGACCAACCGATCAGGGTAATGATCCTTCAAAAGGACCACCAATTGAAAGCAACATAAAAGAAAACTGGTTGGAAATGGAGAACAAGGAGACGCCGCTGCTCATCGCGGCGAAAAAAGGGGTGACGGAAATGGTGGAGAGGATTCTGCAGCAGTTTCCGGTGGCGATGCACGACATGAACAACGAGAAGAAGAACTTGGTGCTGCTTGCAGCGGAGAATAGACAGCCACATGTGTACAATTTCTTGCTTAAACAGAAAATGATGATGGAGATTATATTTCGGAAAATGGATCACGGTAGGAATCATGGTTCGCCGGAACAGTCGCGGGGAACGGAACGGAGGCCACCGTTCCAGTTCCGTTGCAATGACGCGGAACGGAAGCGGCAAAAACACGGCCACTTCTCAAAAAGATGTATAAAATCCCAAAATTTTATTTTAAAACTCATTTTAATTTATAATTTTATATTAGAATCAATTAGTATTATATTTAGATTTGTTATATTTACTCAAATAAGAGATTGCACATATTCTTATAATGACTACCGAACCATACAATAAACATAGTTGTGTAACAAAAGAAAAGTTGTTCAACATACTCCAATAGGAATGTTGAAATAGATATATAATGATACATTATTTATTAATAAGAAGTGGAATGACGAGGGGTAGAACATCAGAATTGTCTCTCTCTTCTGAGGAGTTTCGAACATAATCACAGTATAAAATCTCTAAGTCAAAGAAGGAAATTCTGACGACAACTTGATTGGATAAGAATCAAATATAATCACAGGTCTCTCTCCTGGCGTATATATGAACTTGAAAAGGTGAGAGAAAAAGGTTAAGATAATAAATTAACTAATAGTATGGACTCCAAATTATTAAGATAACCAATAAATGAAAAAATTTGCATTCAAAAATAAACTAAAAATAAATTTAAAATAGAAAAGATACCAACTAACTTGAAATTTTCAATTAACGGGGATGGAAGAGAATTAGAGATGGAGATCGAGTTCTTCTTCTCTGCTCAAAGAATTTTCACCGTAGCAACTCTCAAAGCTTTTCACGCCATTTCTTCTTTCTCTTACAAAGAGTTCTTCTTCTTACCTGAGTACAGAGCTGGGACTTTTTTTTTCTTTTTTCTCTTGCAAATCTGGGATGGGAGTTGGGATTTTTTTTTTTCTCTCGAGCAAATTAGATCTGGATTTCTCTCTCTCAAACCATGGCAGATGAAGAGGCAAATCAGATCTGTGATTTCTCTCTCTCAAACCATGGCATGTGAAGACTAAAAGTGAGCCAGGTAAATAATTGTGAGCAAGGAATCTAATATCATATCAATTGCACAAAAGAAAAATGGTATACACAGCGTTCCGTTCCGTTCCGCCGTTATAACGCCATGGAACGGCGTTCCAAAGCAAAAAAAAGGCGTTCCAGGTCGATTTCCGTTCCATACCGGAACAGCGGAACGGAGGCTACCGTTCCCGTTCCGGCCGTTCCGGCGAACCATGGTAGGAATAGTGCTCTGCATCTTGCGGCGAGGTTGGGTGAACGTCGGCAGTGGCTCATACCTGGGGCAGCGCTGCAGATGCAGTGGGAGATTAAGTGGTACGAGGTATGAAAAGATTGATTATTAATTATTCTTTCAATTTGAATTCGGAATATTACAGAAACTTCCCTTTTAACACATTTCAAGATTTGAATCATGAATAACATGCTTCAAAAATTGTCCATTTTCATAATATGCCAGTATACTTATCGTCCCTTTACGATCTAGATCAGTGGTGTAAAGAGGTGTTTGTATAACTGATTTTGATTTCCTTAGATGTCAACATTATTTATTTTATTCTTGTTCATCATCAGATTTGGCTTTTCGGTTGTAAATTGGGTTGATAAATCTTACCTTTAGAGTTTTGGCCACAAATTTCTCCAGTATCAAAGTCGGTTGTAATTCAATTGCTAAATCTTAACATCAGGGTTTTAGCGACAAATATCTTCGGCTGCAACACAAATGTCTTTAATTGTGGATTCGATTGAATTTTAGTGACAAATTGTCTACCGTTTCAAATTCGATTATTGCATTTTAATTGCTAAATCTTGCTATCACAATTTCAATGCAAATATTTTCAGTCGCAAATTCGGTTACAAGGTTTTGTTATTGGTTGCAAAAATGGCTCATACACAATTTGTGATATGCAGTTTGTGAAGAAATCAATGCCACACAACTTCTTCCCGCGATACAACATAAATAGGCAAACGTCGCGTGACATATTCAGCTCCACCCACCGTGACCTAGTGAAGGAGTGCGGCCAGTGGCTGGTCAGCACATCGGAGTCCTGCTCCGTCGTGGCCACACTCATCACCACGTTCGCGTTCGCCACCTCCTCCACTGTCCCCGGCGGAGTCAAATCCGACAGCGGCATTCCCACACTAGAAAATCAGCCCGCCTTCTGCATTTTCGCCATTGCTTCCCTCATCGCGCTTTGCTTCTCAGTCATCACGGTCGTCATATTCCTCGCCATTCTGACTTCCCGGTATAGCAAAATCACAAATCAACCCCTCAAATGCTCAGCCAAAAATCGATGTTAAGCCAATGTTTATGACATTAAAGCTTAATTCTGTATTGTGATTATAATCTCGAGATAATTGTGATCTTGCTTGCAGGTACCAGCTGGACGTAGACTTCGGCAAGGGTCATCATCGGAAGTTCCTGATAGGGCTGATGTCACTGTTCGCGTCCATAACTTCAATGCTGATATCATTCTGCGCCGGTCATTCTTTCGTTCTCAAGGATGAACTGAAATATGCAGCTTTGCCTATGTATGCAATTACTTGTTCGACTGTCACGGTCGTCACCATTGCGCAATTCCCCTTCTACTTTGATCTCGTCATAATTACTTTCAGCAAGACACCTTGGAACTACTAGAATAATTGATTAATTAATTTATCTTTCTTGAAAGTATATACAATAAAGAAAACTTTTGACTTTTAATTGTAGACCAAAATGTAATAGAGCTAAATGGAGGTGGAGTTATGCTCGACAACTTGTGATCATCAGGAACTTAACATCATGTTAATGTAGTTAATTGCTTTTATTTGTTTATTTCTTGACATTTTCGGGATCGTTTGAGTTCCAATATTACCATCTGACACCCTCGGAAATTCTAATACATATATAGTTTGACCAAATACCAACAAATTCTAATGATAGGTGTATTTTCCTTATTATTTAATGAGTCGTTCTTTCTGAAGTGTAAAATACTACTCTTAATTATAGTTCGGAAAATTTATAATCATCCTATTTTCATTATAAATTCAAAATATTTTTTATAATTTTAATTTAATTCAATTTATCTTTTGAACCGAAAAACTCACAAAATAAAAAGGAGGCAAAAAACCCTACGAATTAGTTTACTTCGTTAGCGTTTAACGGTGTTTACTTGAATTGGCTCAAGGCCTTATGGCAGCCCGCAGGCCCAATTGATTCCATTTATTGCAATGGGTTATTTAACAACTGAAAAAATGTGTTGCAAGATAACCCATAATGGGATAACCAAATGACAAATATGCCCTGACTTAGTTTTAATAATTACGATCATATTGCTTCGAGTTCTTCCTCAGATTGGCTCTCCACCGACTTTCTCTCTCCTTTTTACTCTTTTTCTCGAATTGGGTCCAGTCAAAACTCGCCGGAGAGGAGCATCGGCTTTCAAAGTTTTCACCGGCGGTTTTCACCGGAAATATGAGAAGAAATTTCGAAACGAGACTCTATCGGTAGAAGAGCGCTTTAATGGCGATGAGAAGAGATTGAAATTATTAATTTTTTTTCTTTGAGTTTCAATCGCTGTTGATTTCGTGTTGATTGGTGATTTTGACTATCATCTTTGGGGGAAGAAGACTGAAGAGGAATCCCATTCCCTAGCCTTGGTTGTTGCTGCTCTTGCTTTTGGTTGTGAAAACGCATTCCCATGGTTTGTCTCTGTATCTATATCAATTTTCAACTCAAGGATATTAAAATTGCTCAGAATTTCTAAAGATTTTTTTTAGAGAGAATTTGAGTTGGGAGGAGGAGAGGTACAGATAGGGCTGTAAATGGATATTCGAAAATTCGATATCCGTCCGCATCCGAATTCGTTTACAGAGGATATTATTCGAATCCGTCTCAAGAGGATATTATCCGTATCCGATTATAGACATCCGAATTATAAACGGATAAGGATATGGTAAAAAGACATCCGATCCGTTTAACATCTGATCCGTTTCATTATCCGTTAGATATATCCGTTATCCGATTTATCCGTAATCCGTATCCGATAAATAATATATTATATTAAAATATATACACACAATTGTATATGTATGATAGATTATTAGTATTAAGTAAATTTTTTAGCGCATTTATTAAAGAAAAAACTTAGGTTTTATATTTTCACTTCAATATTCATATAGAGATAATATAATTAACATATATTATGTTATCAATAAAAGTATTATATTTCAAATTAATTATATGATAAAATTTATAATTTCACCAAATTATACATTCGCTAAAAAATAAAAATGATCTATATAGATATACTTATTATTTCTCTATTCGTCTAAGATATATATATTCAAAGTTATATAATTATTAAATAATTTATCTATAAATGAATAGTTGATAATCTGATTAAAAATTCGAAGTTATATAATTAAATAATTTATGTCAAATTTTGAATAGTTTAAAATCCGACTAAAATCCGAATCCGTCCGAATCCGCCTTGTATCCGCATAAAAAGGATATTATCCGAATTCAATTTAGAAGGATATTATCCGTATCCGTCCGAATCATAAACGGATAAGGATATGATAATCATACATCCGATCCGTTTACTATCCGTTTACACCCCTAGGTACAGACGTATTCATTGAGATTAAGGGTGTATTTGAAAATTCACTTGAAATTAGTTGTGGTGTAACTAGCCAAGTAAACAACCCAAGAATAGAGAATTAATAGACCATTTTTGAAAACAGCTAAGGCCCGTTTACTTTGGCCAAAATGTTATTGAATGTCATGTTTTTGGATGTTGGTGTAGCTACACAATTAGGCAATATCCCTCATTTACTTTTCCTTTTTTTGTTTAGGTTTTTGGTAGGTTGCTGAGTGAACATGTTTACTTTTAATGTAACTAGTCACTGTGGCACGCGGTCCCTACGTGCAAAACGAATTCTTAATATAATTAATTATTTATAATAAATTAGATATAAGAAATTTTTTTTAAAAAAACAAATTTATTCAAATTTACAACCAAAAGCAAAATAGAACAGAACAAAAACAAATAGAATAGGGAAACATACCGATAAAGAAATCTTCATTGATTTTCTATGCCCCACTAATTTAGTAATTCCTCTTCCCTTCCACCAAGTACTGATTGAAGGAAAAAGAAAAAGTTAATGAGAACTTCTACTTATTCTATTGCTTTATCAGAATATATATATATATTTAATATAATTTATAGAACGAAAGCATAATATATACATTCTTTGAATTCGAAACAGTTGTTGAGACGGTGAGTTAGAGAGGAAGTTACTGATAAGTTGAGAAAAGAAGTTAGAATATTGGAGTTGAGGAGTTATGATTGTGTGAAACTTCCCAAAATAAAATTTCCAAAATACCCTTTGAACCATATGTACTTTAATTGATAAAATTAAGGATATAATAGGTAACACCAAAAAATTGGTGTTTTGGTGTCACAAACTGACGTTTGTGAGTGAAAAGAGTGTTTCTTTTTAATATAGTATAGATATTAATGAGGGTTAACACATAAATTACCAACTGGCCCTCAAGCTTTATTCTTTTATTCCATTCCTCATTCCTCAATGAAACAGTATATTCCCTTTACTACAATGAAGGTCGTGTGCTTCCGATCTTCGGGGGCCATGGAGATCTGGTAATAGCCCTGGAAAGCATCCATCATGCTGAGCATCTTGCACACGACCGTCGAGTCGATGAGCTGATCTATTCGAGGCAACGGATATGGATCTTTCGGGCAAGCCTTGTTGAGGTCGGTGAAATCGTTATACATTTTCCATTTCCCGCCCGTTTTTTGCACAAGGACAACATTGCACAACCAGTCAACGTATTGAGCTGGGGTAACGTATCCCGCGTCAAGGAGTTTGTTGACCTCGGTGTAACACCCCGAATTTCATTAACTAAATTCTTATGTTCATTATAATTTTATAAACTATATTTTATCAAACTTTCGTGAATTCATATTAAACTTAGAATTTATTTCATAACTTGAAAACATTTATTTCGTGAAATAATTGCCGAGTATGATTTAATTGTCAACTTGTCCTTAAATGCTCATTCTTTTAAATTGTAGGACCAAATTGCATCTTTATTTCCTTGGACTTAATTGATCAATTCTCAAATCTTTTCATCCTTAATTGCATGATTTGAATCTTTGAGGGACTAAATAGCAATTTGTGAATTTCACACATATCAAAATGGTGAATCACGGTATATTACATCTTCAAGCTTCCAAGATCATTTCATCCAAAATTCACCAACATATTTGCTTCCTTCTCGGTTCGGTTCCTTCAAGAGAAGAGAAAATATTTTCTCAAGTTCAATCAAGTTTAATTTATTCAAGACAAGCTTTTAAGCTCAATCATCCTCTCATCATCTTTCTTCTCCATTTCTTGTTCTTCAAAGGTGGGCTTGTGCATGAATTCTTAGTTCTTGATGATTTTCATAGAAGCTAGGGTTTGTGATTGATGCAATATATGGATTATTTGTTGGTAGATGCATGAATATGTGATTATAACTTGAATTGAAGCATGAATTCTTGAAGAACTTGAGCTTGTGTGATGGTTTGGAGTATGGGCTTGAAAGTGGAGAATTGTAATGATCAAGCATGATTTAAGTGTTTTAGTTGCATTTTATTGTATATGGAACATGTATGCATTTAAATTACCAGTTTTCTTGCATTTAAAGGTGGATTTGACGTTGTTTTGAGTGTTGTTGTTGTTATGCCGAGAGCCTCCCCTGTTCTGCTCTGTTTCTGCATTTGCAGAGGAGCGGGAACGGCCTTCCCGTCCCCAGTTCATTTTGGGAACGGCCGTTCCCACTCATTTGAATTCAAAGACGGCACGCATGGGAACGGTCGTTTCCATTTTGGCCTGCAAGCCGGAAGGGCCGTTCCCAGCATAAGTAGCCATTTTAAATTAAAAGCGCAGGGGCGTTTTCGGTGAGCTATGGGAACGGCCCTTCCCATTTTACAGAACAAATGTGACTGCATAAAATGTGATTTTTGGGATTTTAAGCCAATGTATTCTTTAACCCCAAATTGTTATTATATGATTGATTATATGCCAAAACATGATAATTGCATGCCATATTGTATATTGCTCGTCATTTCGTTGCATGTTCATCGTTCGTCATATTTGGTACATTTAGAGTCATGTCTCACGTGTACACGACTATCTTACACAGACCAGCTTCACGGGGGCGAGGAGCAAGCTTTGTAGACCATACCCTACTTGTATTTTATCGGTAAAGGTGAGGTTTAATTACTAGTTATATATAGAACCCGTATAACCATTATGTGGAATTTCAAGCCAAAAGGTATATATATATATCTATTTATAGTGATTTCTAAACTCGTAAACAATTGCAAGCAAGCCATGTTCATGCAAAGCAAGTCATGTATCGTGATTGATTGATTGATCATGTTTTGGCGAGTAAAGCATGTCACGTTGGGCCCGAGGGTAGTTATTTGAGCCAACCGGGAAAGCATGGGCTGACGGGTAACTCGAACGCTATCCTCACCACATTGGGATGACCCCTGAATCCACTAGGAGATTAGTGGAGGAAGGAGTTCCGGGCTTAGGGATTCATGTACCCTCTGCTCAATGAGATTGGATGGTGGGGCCTTGTAATCCCACCATCAACCGGAGGAAGAAGGAGACTGGGGACAGGTCCGGCACCACGGATTGTCATTGGGTTATTGTCATGATTGCACTTATTGATTGTCTTACTTGAATACAATATGCACGATTGCACGATAACTGAATTGCATGATCACCTATTGATAACTAAAGCAAGCATGTATTGTACACAGTCGGAGTAAGGTTGGAGATTTGCCCTCACTCGCCGGGCCACATACTGAACGCATGAAAGTGATTAAAGCATGTAATATTGATAGTTGTAATCTCGGGCGAGTTCTATGTTATTTTGAACTTATATTACTTTTAGTTATAAAGCCTTACCCGAGGTTATAACTTGCATGTTATTTGAACTAATATATAGTTATTACCCCTCACCCAGTCTTCCATGGACTGACGCCCCACTTTTCAGGTTGTCGCGGTCGTGTGCTAGGCGGAAGTCAGAGTCGTGTCATGTCATCCAGTTGAGTCTAGAACTTCATACACTTTCATGTTATTGATCTTGACATTTCAGAGTCAGTATGTTATGGTTATTATTAGTATCTGGAGACTTTTATCTGTATAATATATAGGAGATGATAATGTATTGATCCATGATGGTACCTATTAGTATCTATGTTTTTAGTGTAAATACGGTACCTATATGTATTAATGAAATAATGCTTCCGCCTTTAAATTGTATGTCTTGGTTTTGTATTGCTTTGGGGTATAGTCCCGCCCAGCTAGCCTGTTTCTTTTACTTGCCACCCGTTCGCTATAGGTTAGTTCATGTACGGATTATCCATTTCGTATGTGGATCGGCCTATAGTGCGGGGGTGTGGTATCTCTACGTATAGGGGTGCTACACTCGGCCTCGATGATATCATTCCTCGCTCGACTTTGGGGTCTCAACTTCTGTTTGATGGGCTTAACCGACGGGTCGATCCCGAGCCTATGGCAGATCACTTTCCGATCGACGCCGATCAGATCTTTGGCTGCCCACATGAAGATGTCCGAGTTATCCCGCAAGAACTCTATCATCATGATCTCATGGTGGGGATGCATGTTCGCCCCAATCTTGGTGGTCTTGCTGCTATCTCCGGGGACAAGGCCAATTTCCTTAAGTTCTTCGGCAGGTTCGAGCAGCTCGCTAACCTTCCTCTTTTCGAGCTGTCGGGGATCTCTTGGCCTCGCTTTCCTTCGTGGGGAGCTCGATCTCCCCATCGGCGTAGGTCTGGAGGTCGAGATCTCCCGCTACCTCTTTCCCAGAAGGCTTCTTTAGGACGATGGTTAGCAAGCCTAGTTGTCTATAACATCGCAAGTCACCTCTCCGACCCCATTTGGGGTGGGCATTTTCAGCTTCTGGTGATATGTCGAGACGATTGCTTTGAATTGTATGAGGCCAGTTCGGCCGAAGATCATGTTATATGTTAGGGGCATGTTGACGATGACATACTCGACCTCTTGGGTCACCTTCTTGGGAGATGTTCCCATCGAGGTAAGAAGTCGGATGCGCCCTAGAGGAATAACTTCCGATCCCCCGAACCCGGACAGTGGTGTTCGGATCGGATCGAGTTTTAGATTATGCAATTTTATTTTTACAAGAGTCGAGTAAGGGATAATGTTCGAGCTGCTTCCATTATCAACTAGGCATTTGGTTACATCATAATTAGCCACCCCTAAGGTCACCACCATCGGACAATTAGGCGCTCCGCCTTCCCTATGGGGGCCTGGGCGGCTATCACTCTCACTAAAGCTAACCTCCTGCCTCTCCCACTCTCTACCCTGATCGATCTGGAAGACCTCTTCGTGAGGGGCATTGAACTCTCGAGCTGCTCTCCTGATGTTCCTTTTTCGAGCTGCATTGGAACCGCCGCCCTCATGCCCCCGACAATCATATAGATCTTGCCGTTGGTGGGGGGATTGTCTTCAGATCTCTCTAGCGGCTGCTTTCCTGATCTTTTCAGGGGAGACCTTGACCTGGAACGATTGTGGTCGTTCGGCCTTCCCGCCCTCTCAGAGTAGTGGTCGATCTTTCGAACAAAATCCTTCAGGTGTCCCCCCTGAATGAGTCTTTCGATCTCATCACGGAGCGGTGGTGTGGCCCCACTGTTGATGGTAGCCGTAGAATTTTCCCGATTTCTCAGCCTTCGGGCCCTCCCGAATGGGCTTTAGTTTCTTCAGAAGGCTCTGATCCATGACCACGTAGATCTGGTCGATGGGCTTGGTCAAGGGGACATAGTTTCGTCGGTCGACCTGGGTCGGTAGGTCGACTTTCCCCTTGATTTTCTTCTGCTCGTTCCCCTTCCGGTTGAGGGGCGAGCTCGACCCAATGGCCTACCGCTCAGATCGAGGCGGAGGTCCGTGCGCTAGTGCTATCTTCTCTACGCGCATGAAACCGTGGGCGATATCCTGTATCTCCGTTAGTTTGCAAGGCTCGGCCCTGGCGATCTCGTCCGCCCATAAGCGGTTACGGAGAGCTCGATGGACTACCGAGAGCAGGGTGTCCATCATCGGGTTCTCGACCCGAACCACTTCCCTCGAAAAGCGAGTCATGAAATCTCGCAGGGACTCCCCCTCCCTCTGGTAGATGCTATTGAGATAAGAGGGTGGGAGCTTCTCCCCGAACATTGAGGAGAAGTGCGCCGAGAACCGATCTACGAACCGGTTGTAGGTCGTTATGCACCGCGGTGGCAGACGGATGAACCAATCCTGAGCGGGGCCCGTCAACGTAGTGACAAAGAGTTTGGCCCAAATTTGTTGGGAATGAGAGTGCAGCAACATACGGTTTTCGAAGGCTGTCACATGTTTTTCGGGATCGGTGGTCCCGTTATACATGGGCAGGCCCATCGGGATTCGATCTCCATCGCAGGTTGTGCGGAGAATGTCCTCGCAGAAGGGAGAAGCTTCCTCCCGGTCGTTGCGGTAACGGAGAGGGCGTCGGTTCAACCCATCACGGAGATCGACCTGTCTCTGGTTGACCTGAGAACCTCGGTCGCCCAGGCGGTCTTGGACCCGTTTCCGTGGCAGGTTCGCGTGACGATCAGGCTCATTTTCAACTAGAGCCGCGGCTTTCCGGGCCGCCTCCTCCTTCGCAGATCGTGCGGGGATCCTTGTACGGAGGTCGTCGAACTCCTCGTCGTTTTCGTCAACCACGCACTTGCCGCGATTGTTGCGGCTGGGGTTATCAGATTCCCCATGACCCTCGCGCGGGACCTCTTTGCTCATCACGGGGGGAGATGGCGGTGGGGCGAACCCCTGGACCTGGCCCGTCCCGATCTGGGGACTAAGGCCCCAAATGATGTGGGTGGGACGCCCGTCAAGTGGCTGGAAGACATAGGGAACCGGGTTTCCATATGCTTGGATCGGGGGCCCCAGCGCGTTGCCCAACACGGGATTCGGGATGGTGGTGGTTGGGCTGGCCCTTGGTAGCTCGGGGTGCCTTGGTTCGCGACCCTCCGTTTGAGCGCTCTCGATCTTGACCCGCCATTGGTCGAGAAATGCATCCAGGTCCCCCTGAGTGACGGTGATCCTAGGAGTGGCCTCAGGTGGAGGCAGTGGAACGTTGGTGCTGGGCCCGGCAGGAGGGACAGTGGAGATGTTGCCAAGCGGCGCGCTGTGGTATTGCCTGCCTTTGGCAACCTCTTCCATGTCTTCCTCCCGAAGGGTGTTTCTTGTGTTAACCATTGCGACTTGAAAAGGAAGGTGTGAAGGGGCTTTTATCTAGGTTGATGTGAGAAGAGGGTTTCTCACAGACGGCGCCAAACTGATCTGGCTCAAATCTGGTCGATCTGGCTGTCAGATATGGGCCAATCAGTCAAGAATTTGTTTAAGTGGACTCTTTATCGACCTGAAAGCACTAACACACGTGAGCTAAGTACCAGCTTGGGGAACTTGGGGCCCAAGTTTGGCACTCCGACGCACAAGTTAGTAATGTAGCTCTTTAGAAAGAGAATAAATGCAGTTTAATGCTGAGTAAATGCTTACCAACTACTGTTCAAGGGGCGAGTATTTATAGCCCTGGCCAAATAACACAGTAATGCGTGTACCGCAAGTGTGCATTAATGGTGCTGCCAATCGTCGATTTGGGTGTCGGACGATGGAGCTAGCTGGAGACAGGTCGTTTGTACCTTCTTTCCCCTTCGGGTAAAGACGGGGACTAACGGGCATTTAAGGCGCCGCAGTGCGCCTGTTCTAGGGAATGAGAAGGGTACACGTGTCGCGACAGGAGTGCTTTACAGTATTCGGGTGTCTGGTGACATGATCGTATCGATCTGCAGATCAATATTGTCTTCAGGGCCCTATTACTGTGGATTACTCAAGGAAGCAGATCATGGGGCGGCATATAGTCCAGATCGATCAGATGATCTGGTAGTCGTTTATAGATCTGATGATCTAGTGGAGACCTGACGATCAGGCCATGTCTGCTCGCCACGTCCTGTCCAAGTGGCCGTCTCTGGCTAGTCCAGATTGGCGCGAGATCCACGTGGCTCCAACGAGGGCGTGCCACGTGACAAAGTATTATCATGCCATATCAGAGTGGAATCAAATCACATCTGAACTGCAAAATTAATATTGATATTTTTTTTTTATAAGAGGATGATGTTAAATTTATCTAGTACCTTAAGGAGTTTTGCCACATCCTCCCATAAATTTTAATAAACTTGTACCGTTTGATAGTTTCAATAGGATCCCATAAATCAATTCCGAAGGGTGTGTAGCCAACCTTACTCTCGTAAATCTCGAAGAGTGGGCAGCTACTTTACACCTAAATTTTAATGGAACAAGAAAATTAGTTGGATTTCTCCAAGGCCCAAGCGACAATATTTTAAATAAGCCTAATGGCGAAAATATAAAAAGAATGAGCCCGAAGGAAATTCAAGTTCAAGAATTGGAAGTAGCCCAACGTGTTTAACGTGGCTGAAAAAGAGGTTTGGCATAATATAAAGCTGATAAATCTATCTTTATACTTTAGTCCATCAAAGAGATAAAGAATAGTTAAAACTTTTGTAGGCGTCACGTGAAATAAAAAAGAAATAAGACATATATAAATTAAGAGGGTTTTTGCCAAGTTTATTTTAAAGAATTTATAAATTTTTATATTTTATAAGATACTTTTGAAATTGATCGGGCGTTAGATCTTATTTTAAAGGGGAAAAGATTTTTTTGACATCCGAGTTTTTCCTCTTTTTGTAATTTACCATCCCAAATTTTCATTGCAAACCACCATCCAATCTTTGTATTTGTAACATGCCACCATCTAAATTTTTTTTAGGTGGTTTTGATGAAACATGCCACGTATAATGTTTTTTAGCCAAAACTACTATGAAAATAAATATGAGCTTGCAACAATGCTACACTTTTTAGTATTTTAGGCTAATATGTTTTATAACTTTTATTAGATGTAAATGTCAACCATGTAGCTCATTTTAAATTATATGTGCTTGACTTGTAACAGTCGAATAAAGTACTTAGCTTATATAGGAATAGAATACAATATAATAATAATATCCACACAATCACACATCACCATCATCAAAATTCAAAACATACACCCACCACGCCACCACCACAACAGCAGACGCCGCCGCAAAAACCACCGCCCCATCAAATGAATCCTTACGCCGGAGAGCAATCAGCATCCACCACACAAATTATAGAGGAAGAAAAAATCAAGAAAAACCTCTTCAATAACGCCATGAAAGGCAAGTGGGACGAAGTCATCAAAATATACAAAGACAACGGCGCGGCGGCCCACACCGCCAAAATGACCCGAACCGGCGACACCGCCCTCCACATCGCCATCTCCGACGGCCAGGTCTCCGCCGCCGTGGAACTCGTCTCGAATGCAGCGAACACCCCCGGCGCCCTGGAAACCAAGAACGAGCTCGGAAACACCCCGCTCCACCTCGCCGCCTCCCTCGGCAACGTCATTGTCTGCGAGAGCATCGCCGGACTCAACCACGAGCTCGCCGGAATACGAAATGCCGACCACGAGACCCCGTTCTTTCTCGCCGTCCACCACGGCCGGAAAGACGCGCTTCTTTGCCTGCGCAAACACTGCATGGAAAAAGGGTACACCTACGGCCGGAGAAATGACGGAGAGACCATTCTCCACTCCGCCATCTCCGGCGAGTATTTCGGTGAGACCACACATTTCTGCACTTCATATTCATTGAAGCATTCTTAGAAAAAGCTGCAAAATTCACCAAAATCTCATTTAATTCTGCTCAAATTTCAACAGATCTATCGTTCCAGATCATTCATCTGTATCCAAAGCTAGTAAACTCAGTGAACGAACAGGGCTTCTCTCCGCTCCATCTCCTCGCAAGCAAACCCTCTGCATTCAAAAGCGGAAGCCATATCAGAGGCTTCCAAAAGCTCATTTATCATTGTCGGTCTTTTCTTCCCATTTTAATCCTAATTAAACTCTCAGACTAATTCAGAATTAAATTCTATATTTTGCCTGATTTTTAAGGTATATTTGTTGACGAGCTCGTGGAAGAATCCAGTTACAAAACTGGATCACCGGAGCTTGAGTCTGAGACCAACAAGAAATATCCTGGGAACTATCAAACCTTCGTGGGTCTTCTTATTTCGATTAAAAAACTAATCTTGGTACTAAGTAAGTTTCTAATTCGTCCTATTATATATCTCTAGTATCTATGATTTTATAATTCAAAAAGCTTTTTTCTTCTCAATTATTAATCTTATTTATTTTTGTCCAAGAGAGTTACGTCGCGGAGCCAATCAGTTTCGAAGTGGATTCGAAGGATAGAGGAACTAATCATAAACAAGGTGAATATCTAATATTTCTAGTTAATTTTGATAAAAATTCATTATCTTAAAGTTGATGATCGAGTTGGGTGTGGATTATGCTACGTATATTTTTCTCAGCTGGCTCTAGTGAAAATCGGAACAATGAAGAAGTTGATACGGAGAGACAACAACCCGAACCTAAACAAGGTGCTTAATTTCACAATTAATCAAGAATTGATATAATTAATTTAAATATTCCAAGTATTAGATTAGCACTAATTATATAAGTAAAAATTATGCTAATGTGTTTTCAGAGCAAGGATCAAACACATCCCGAGCTCAAGGTCACCAGTTCTTTCCAGACAATTATCTCACTTGCTTTCATGGTGTCAAGCTATTATCCAAAGCTATGTTGGTAATCTTAGGCCTAGGTAATTAATTGGTCATTCTTAGCCAACAATTAATAAAATAAATCCCATAATTAAGTCCTAATACTCTCTCTCTCTCTCGTCAAGGATCCATGCATATAGTAAAACTCCGAGAGAAAAAGCAGAAACATATATGGTCACTTCAAATCATGAAAACATTGCTCAAACACGCTTCAATGTACGAGTACGAAAACAATGGGAGAGGCCCCAACCTTTTACCCACCCAAAACGGAGAAACGAAGCCATACGCCCTCGTGGAGGGCGGCGCCGTCGATTTCAACAGCCTAATGGAACGGCCGATGCACGACGATCAGAGTGAACCTGCACCACCATCAGCCGATCAGGGTAACGACCCTTCAAAAGGACCACCAATTGAAAGCAACACAAAAGAAAACGGGTTGGAGATGGAGAACAAGGAAACGCCGCTGCTGATTGCGGCAAAAAACGGGGTGATGGAGATGGTGGAGAGGATTTTGCAGAAATTTCCGGTGGCAGTGCACGACATGAACGACGAGAAGAAGAATGCGGTGCTGCTTGCGGTGGAGAATAGGCAGCCACATGTGTACAATTTCTTGCTTGAACAGAAAATGATGAAGGAGATAATATTTCGGAAAAGGGATATCGACGGGAATAGTGCTCTGCATCTGGCGGCGAGGTTGGGCGAACATCGGCCGTGGCTCATACCTGGGGCGGCGCTGCAGATGCAGTGGGAGATTAAGTGGTATGAGGTATGCAAAAATTGATTATTTTTCTTTCAATTTTTATGAAGATCACGTACACTTTCGATTGCAAGATCGGTAGCAAAGTTTCTCTAATTTGGTTGCAAAAAATGACTCATATAAAATGTGTTTCCTAAACAATTCGTCATATGCAGTTTGTGAAGGATTCGATGCCGCACCACTTCTTCGCGGGTTCAACAGAAAGGGGCAAACATCGCGCAACATATTCACCGAGACCCACCGTGACCTGGTCAAGGAGGGCGGCCAGTGGCTGACCGACACATCGGAGTCCTGCTCCGTCGTGGCGGCGCTCATCGCCACCGTCGCTTTCGCCACCTCCGCCACCGTCCCTGGCGGAGTCAAATCCGAAAGCGGCATACCCACACTCGAAGATCAGCCAGCCTTCTGCATTTTCGCCGTCGCTTCGCTCGTCGCCCTCTGCTTCTCTGTCACCGCCGTCGTCATGTTCCTCGCCATTCTCACTTCCAGGTATCGCGAAAACACAAATCAAATCCCCCAAATTTCGAAGATTTATCGGCCAAAAATTGATATTAAGCCAATTTTCACAACATTAAATCTTAATTCTGTAATTTTTATGCGAGTTTAGGTACCAAGAGAAGGATTTCGGCACGGATCTGCCGAGGAAGCTCTTGTTGGGGCTGACGTCACTCTTTGTATCTATAGCTTCAATGTTGGTGTCATTCTGCGCGGGACACTTCTTCGTGCTGAAAGATAAGCTAAAATACGCGGCCTTCCCGGTGTACGCTGTCACGTGTTTGCCGGTGACGTTCTTCGCCGTCGCGCAGTTTCCGTTGTATTTTGATCTTGCTTGGGCTACTTTCAAGAAGGTGCCACAGAGGAGCTTTAAGTGATTTTACAACTTTACTATTTGTGCTGTTTGGTCCTTGGATTTGGTGTTATTTCATCCCGCTACCCTATTTTCTTCTGTTTTTGTTCTTTTGGCCCCAAAGAATAAAGGAAAGTGGGAAAGGACCCTATTTGCTGTCATTGAACACAGTCTTTGTGCTTTACTAGTTTTAAAGATAACACATTAAAGATTGGGTGTATCAAATAGAACCTATTAGGAAATATACAAAATAAGAAATAAAAAAGTTTTATATGAAGGATGATGTATAAATATTTGTTTAAGAATAAGTGGATATTCTTGTTTATTTATTTTAAGAAAAATTAACAAGAATGAATTGATAGTAATAATCTTTTTAAGTCTCGAGAATACTTGATATGGTCTTGATACCTCTAATTCCTATCTAGTAACGAAGCGATCGGATTATCTTTTGTCCCTAAATCTTGAATACACATTCAAAATGTCACAAGGTCCACAGAAATCTTTCTCAACGAAAATTTTTCAGACACTCAAATCCATTGTTCATGAACCCGAAATACTTAGGCAACAAGCAATCGAATATGGAAAGTTCAAGAAAGTTAATTACTTTCTTAAGCTATCGGATCGGCTGGTAGGCACCAGTATAAATCATTGAGGACAGTCCCTAGTTAAAAAATTGGCCTGGATCACTTAGCGGACTAGTTGTGTAACGGACCAGAGAAGCTATAAGTAATTTACAACTTTCCAATCTTTGCTTATTGGTCTTTGGGTGTGATGTTATTTCACCTCGATACCCCATTTTATTCCTTTTTTCTTTTTTTTTTTTTTTTTTTCCTTTTGCCCCCAAAGAATAAAGGAAAGCGGGCAAAGGACCCAATATTGCTCTAATTGAACACAACTCAGTTGTGCTTAGTATTTTTAAAGATAACACATTAAAGATTATGTGTATCACATTAAACTTATTATAAAATATATAAAATAAGAAATAAAAAAAAATTATATTATACGAAGGATTATGAATACAAACATTGGTTTAGATTAAGTGGATATTCTTGTTAATTTATTATAAGAAAATTAATAAGAATGAATTGCTAGTAATAATCTTTTTAAGTGAGAATAACAAAATGCCAACAGGGTGTTGGCCAAGTGGTTTGAGGTTTCTTTCTCGAAGGCAATGACCCGGGGTTCGAATCCCTTTGGCCACTTGGGGTGTGTGTTTAAAAAAAAAAAGAAAGTGTGAATAACAGAATCCTAAAATAATACAGACAAGACCGTGAGATCATACCTCTAAGTCCAATCTAGCAAAGATGCAATCGAGTTGTTTTTAGTTCCAAAATCTTGAATACACAAGTAAATATCAAAAGGGTCATTGATGTCTTCCTCAAAGGAAACTTCTGATAACCAAATCAGTTGATCAATTCAGAAATTATCTTTCTTAGAATGTACATTCTAAGAAAGGTAACCTTATATATTCATGGGATGAGATCATGAGTTGATATTGGGTTATAACTTAGGCCAAGGCCTTGGAATTCTTAAATTGGAAATGAATTTTTAATTTATTTTATATGGTTAATTTACATCACACATATTTAATAAATTCCTAAGGTGACGAGATTTTAAAAAGTACACAATGGATAAGCCAACTGTAAAGAAAGGTGGTGTGATTAACGTGATGTTGAGCAAATAAGATTTAGTGCAATACAAATAACAAATCATGACGAGATTTTAAAAAGTACACAATGGATAAGCCAACTGTAAAGAAAGGTGGTGTGATTAACGTGATGTTGAGCAAATAAGATTTAGTGCAATACAAATAACAAAGCCTTTATGATATTCCTCAACTTTATCCTTCCATGGGTTATTTAATGACAGCAAGAATAGTTATACGTTACTTTTGTGTTTAACACTGAATTAAATTATCAAAACATACAGTAAAAAGCAAAAAAAGTGATATAAAAATACCATAATTCTTTAATACACTTTGTTTGTCACCTTTACTTTATTCTGTTATTATTTTGAAGAGAACAACGAGTTTATTATTTTGACGTTGACATTACCTAATTGGGTAATCTCAAATTTGAACCTCATTCGGTCAAAACTATTGTAGTTAGGAACAAGTATTTTATATAGAAAATTCTAGTTCAAACTCGATTCAGCTGAATTTTAATAAATATATTACATTGGCGATCAGTCATTTTTTCTGGATTTTTCACCAATCACATGACAAATGTAAAATGCTCGCCCCTCATTATATTGATTTGACTAAACAAATTAAATTCGGGCTAGAATTTCCCATTTCACACTTATGGTTTGATTTTTTTTAGGAAAAGGGAAAATTACATCCAACTACCCTGAGGTTTGCTCTAATTACGAATCAGTCCCTCTTTTTTCATTTATTACATATCAACCCCTAAAAACACTGTTTCAATTACAAATCAGTCCCTCTTTAGGGGTTAAAATGTAATTGAAATAGTGTTTTTAGGGGTTGATATGTAATAAATGAAAAAAGAGGGACTGATTCGTAATTAGGGAAAACCTCAGGGTAGTTGGATGTAATTTTCCCTTAGGAAAATATTAGAAATATTTAAATGCTTGATGATACCCCATCAAACAGTTTAAACTTTTAGATTAAGTTGTTATTCAATATGTATCAAAGCTCAAACCAAAGATATCTTGGGGTCGAATCCTCAAGATCACCTAATTTTAAAAAAAAGAAAAGGAAACTATTCACATGCAAGGACCAAAAGAAGTGGCTGAATCCTAACTACCAAAAAAATTCTCACCATCACCCAATTTAAGGACCAAAGAAATCTGCCTACACGTAGATAACTTAAACTTTTAGATCACATAGTTATTCAATAAAAAAAATGAGGAGGAGTGTTAGAAGTTCATTCAAACCAAGATTTAATATGAAATTTCCCCACCGGAGCACTTTTTAATTTAATATGAAATTTGAAAACCAAGTTTTATCACCTACATATATCTCTTCATCTCAAACACAAAATACATATCTTCATCTCAAACACAAAAGAAGAAGCCCAAACTACCCAAATCCCGATTGGACATTGAAATCATGAATCCTCTCACACAAATTCAAACTGCTCGCCCATCATCCCCGTCCAATCTTAGGAAAATAACCGACAAGCTAGTCGAAGCCGCCATGTCCGACAACTGGAACAAATTCCTCGATATGTACCAAACCCACGGCCCGGTGGTTCATACAGCCGTCTTGAACAAAGCCGGAGACACTGCGCTCCGGATGGCCATCTCCGCCGGCAAAACGAAGATAGCTAAACGGCTCGTGGACGAGGCCGCCAAAATCGAGGGGGTGCTCGAACAGCGCAACCAACAGGGAGTCACGGTGCTCCACATTGCGGCGTGCTTAGGCCACAGTGACATCTGCGGCCACATCGCTGGGGAAAATCCCAAGCTCATCGGGATACGTAACAACGACAAGGAAACCCCGCTATTCTATGCGGTCCACTTCGGCCGCATAGAAGCGTTTCTTAGTCTGCACGACAAGTGCGAGAATAAAGATCTCGTGTACGATTACGGGAGGAGAGGCGACGGAGAGACAATCCTCCACACGGCCATCTCTCGACGCTATTATGGTGAGCACCACATATATAGTATAGGGTGAAATTACAGATTAATCCGTTTTATTTGAAAAGTTACGGTATATAATCATTAATATTTGTAATAGTTGGTAAACCTTTCAAAAATAACCCTAGGAATTGAACACCCATTCTGGTGACGTAAGTGGGGATGTTCATAAAAATTTTGCACTTTTATATCATATATTATATACCATTATTTTTCAATATGAGGAATTAACTTGTAATTTTGAGTAAATTAGAGTTGTAAGTGTGAATATTCGCCCTAAATCCTGTCATCTTACCTCGATCAAAATTAGTATTAAATAATCATATTATAAAGATCAATAATTTTATCATCTTTATCTTCAAATATTTGTTCATTTTTAATTTATTTTTCCATACAGAGATGGCATATCACATAATGCAGCTGTATCCCAACTTTGTGTACGCTAGGAACGAGAAGGGGTTTACACCCCTTCACCTTATGGCATCAACCCCTACAGCCTTCAGAAGTGGGTGTCCTCAAATTAGAGGGATTTACCAACTTGTTCATCTTTGTGTGTACCTATCTGGTTCTTTAAACGTCAAATATACATATGTAAGATTATGTTTATTAAGTGGGAAAATTTGATAAAATAATAATTCTGAAGTATTATATAATCTCTCAAGTATTATCAATCCACTGAAGATTGAATATATTTGTTAAGTCATACATGTTAGTAAACTGAAGATGCGAGCTGACGAAGACAAATTGGAACACCACCAGAAGCAACAAACATGCATTTCTTCGCCCTGGAATAAAATAATGGCTTTCAGTAAGCATATATTAATTCTTTCATACCTTTTGGTTGTGTCTTTATTTCTATTTCTTTCTTTCTTTCCTCCTTGGGATCCATCATCTAAGATTGAACACCAGATCCGAATAGAAATAATATAATTTCATATAAAAAAAAATAAAAAAATCAACAGATAGTTGACTCAAATAGAAAGGGCTTGATTTCACTTAAATAATATCTCAAGTTCGATCCTTGTGAATGTAAAAACTACGTTGGGAGAGGTTTCCGTGTAAAAGCACCTTCATTACCTCGAGAAATTAGTTTTTCACTCAATTGAATGGGAGACTCTTGGGAGAACCAAAAAAATATAAAACAAAAAATTAAACTTCCCTTTTATGACGAAATAATCTATCACAAAATAAATACTCCGAAGATAATTTTGGGGGAAAAAAAAGACTAACTAATTCGTAAGCGACCAAATCTCAAGCTGGTAGATGTTTTTTTTGGTCTGCCAAAATTTTAGGTTGAGGGGATGGCGCCCCAGTCTAAGGCAGGGAATGCCTGTCAGTGAGCACCTACAGAGGTTCTTACATATACCTCACCCCATGAAGACAAAGGGGGTTTGAACCTGCGACCTTGTCAGGATCAAGCTTTGTCATGCTCCACTTGGCCAACCCCATGGGGTTCAAGCCGGTAGATGTAAATTGTTAAATACACTAGTATGTCGTTTACATCTAACTACATTGTATTTAGGGCCAAATTTCAAGCCGGTAGATGTAAATTATTTAATAAACTAATAGATCATTTACATCTGACTACTCTGCATTTAGAACTAATTACAATGCAATTTATTATTATCGGGAAATTATATTTTAGTTCCTAGAAATCTTATTTGATCTGAGGTCCATTAACAGAATTTATAAAAGTGCACTTATATCCCTGATGGTTTTATCAGTGTTACATTGAATATATGACCAAAATTACAAAAACATCCCTAAAATTAAAAAACATAAACAAAACAATCTGTACAAATTATGAATTTAACAACAAATCAGGGGTATTTTTGGAATGACATAACGAAATCTTAAGGACTACAAACGGTTCTCAAAATTAGGGACTAAAATATAATTTCTCAATAATAATAAACTGCACGGTAATTAGGCTTAAATGTAGAGTAATCAGATTTAATCATTTCAAACTAATATTGGTCATCAATATTTTAATAAGCTGATGCCTAATGATTTTCTCATAATCAAAATCCATTTTGAATTTCCCATTTTAATTATATGTTTTATTTTTTATTTCATCCATCTATATATTGTCAACTGTATTAACAAACAGTTGAAACTAGAAAAAAATATCTTTTAATTTTTTTCAATATTACAATTGTTTTTCTTCTCTGATCCTAACCGCTTAATTATTTATGCACGTGTCATATGTATTTAAATAAAATAGGAGATGAAACACAAAATTAAAACAGAAGATCTAAAGTCATCACAATCGTTATAGTATCGTCATTTTAAACTTCCCGATGAATGTAACTGCTATTTTCTCGTACAGTGGGTTGTTCCAAGAATCCGCACGGTCAATCAAAGGATGAAGAGGACCAGCATGCTGGCAAAGGTAATCGATTAACAAACAAGTTTTTATGAACCTGGTTCGGCCTCATTGTAGTATAGCGGCGAGAGAATCAATGTTTTACACTTACCACATGTTTAGTATAAATTGCCTGAAAAATGATCAATTAATCAAAGAACATTCATAAACGTTTGCTCACACACACACACACACACATATTTATATATATATATATATATATTACCAGTCCCTATTTATTCAAATGATAATTTTTCAAAGTATTTATTCTGTACAATCAGATTCAGATATATCCGAAGATGGTTCTCAAGGTCCAAATACGCTGGTAAGTATCATTGGCTCAAGCCTCCAATGTCTAGCCCGCGCAGTGTCGACAATATTTGGCCCAGGTATGTAACTAATTAACCATCCTAATTACACCAGCAAGAAAATTACAAATACATTTTTATAATTAATTCTGAGCTGTTTATGTCGTATGTTCCTAGGAACATATTCGCCCAAAAAACTCAAAGAGACAAAGCAGAACAATGTCTGGTCTGAGCAGATTATGAAAGAACTTGTCAAAGGAATTGCTAAGTTTAGATATGAGGACAATGGAATGAGGCCTCGCCTGGATCTTGCTGCGGAAGAGAAGTTGGGTAATAACACTTCTCGAAAACGAATACTAATTTTGAAGATGAGGGAGTTGAGAAGAGAAACACACAATATATTTTCTTCACACAATCTATAAAAAATCAAAATTCTGAAAAACCCGATTCTTTTCTCTATACTACCTTACTAAGGCTTAATTTCATTTTTTTTTTCCCGTAATTTTCACATTATTCAATTTACATATTATTTTTTTTTATCTAATCATGTAATTTGGTTCATTGTTTCTTAAGAAAGACAGGACGAAAAACAATGAGGACAAAAGAGAAGGTAACTATGCATCCATGCATAATCATATTGACGAAAATCTACAATACTTTAACGAAATCATTGATACGCATGGATGGATGAGGTAGGAAAACAATGTATTCTGCGATAGAATGAACAATGGAATAAATGACTTTATTATAGTATTTTTGTGATTGATATATGTTCAATAACAAAATTAGGAATGAAATAAAAATTTTAGACTTATTTCATTCGTATTACTCGCAAATAAATATATAAGTAATAATATTTATAGTAATGTTCCAAATAATGATGATTAAGTATATGAGATTAATTTTCTCAAAAATTCCCTATAAAATTATCCGTATTAACAAGAAATTCAATATATATATATATGCAACATTAATCTTTATTTAATTATTAAAGATATATTATATATTCTCCTCAAAATTACAATATATATGTATATATAATAAAATTAAAATTTATCAATTATATACGTAAATTATAAATATTATTATTTTATATAATTTAAAAGCAAATATTTACATAATAATCCCTTAAATTTATAAATATTAACAAAACGACCCCTGAACATTTAATATATAACAAAATAGTCCTTAGGGGTATTTTGAACAAAATAGAAAAAAATTTAGCAGAACCATAACTGAAAACAGGGACCTCAAACGGAACACAAATGTCAGGGACTAATTTGTAATAAACGAAAGTATGGGGACTAAATTGTAATTAGGCCTAAAGTGAGGGTAGTCAGATGTAATTCGCCCTATGTAATAATTGTAATTATTCTACATCGAATGTTTTATATATATATGATATTTAATTTTTACACTAATCAAATATATATATTAAGCGATAGAGTCAAATATGATCTTTTGGACTTGGTCTCTAATTTTTTTTCTATTTAATTTATTTATTTTTCTTAATCACAAACAAAATATGTTTGAATAAGTTATTTATCTATTAACTCCACTTTTCTCCCACCCCACGTTTATTCTCTTTTATATATATATATATATATATATATATATATATATATATATTATTTTTCTTCCTCATATTTTTTTAATTTATATTTTAACTATTCCTATTAATATATAACTAGTAATTATGCACACTCGATGTGTATGCCAAAAAACAAATATTATTATTAAAATTAAATTTTTTATATTAATAAAAATTATATAATTACTAAATTATGATAAATAAATTTGATATATAATATCATATTTTTAAAAAGAAAAAGATAGTAAGAATATATAAAAGTTATTAAAAGAAAAGAATTATCGAGATATGAGAGAAAAGAAAATTTAGGGATAAAATAAATAAATAAATAATTTAAACGACAAAAAGGTGGCAGAAAAGAAAAAAGTTTAAGAGTGGATGGACAAAAAAGAGAAGAGTTCAAGACACCAAAAACGATTTTATCTGCCCCTCTCACTTAATATAATAGTATAGATTATTAATTTTATATTAAGATGAACAATTTAAGTTAATATATTTAAATAATAATAACTTTTCTTTGCACATATACTGAATGAGCAGAATTACTAATATATATATATATATATGAGTGTGTGGGTGTGAGAGAGATTTATATTTACATATAAATATTATATAACGTATTAATATTTTCATATTTATGCGTAGATTAATAAATTTAATATAATTTTCAAATCTAGTTTTTATAGAATATTTTAATCTACAAGCATATCTAAAAATTTATAAGTAAATAAAATAATATATTGAACATGTTTTTTAAATATATAATACATGGTATTTATATTTATATTTATTTTTACATAAATTTAATACAATTTATAAAATTTTTAACGTGATAATATATTCATAATAATAAAAAAGTAATAATATAATTTACATTTAATAAATATGTATCGATTATATAAAAAATAAATAAATTTAGAATATTAGAAATGATTAATACCATGTGGTACTTAATTCGGAATCGATAAACCCATAGTTGCAGGAATGGACATTAGCTCAATAATAAGCATTTACAATCATATTTTGTACCAATCGAGGGTTTGAGAATAATGTGGAAATGTCCATTCCATTGCTACCCCATTCCATCACACCACACCAATCGTGCCATAAAACTAAGATCTGTTTATATCTCTAATATAGAAAAAACTTAATAAATTTGAAAGCACCGTACGACTGGGGATCATAACCCTAATACACATGACGTGTTAAAAATGTGGTCGTTTAAATTAGTGTTTAGGAATGATTAAGAAAGTATCATATTTACGGCACAGAGTTGGCACTGAGAGGGCGTCTAGTTGTCACCGAGTTGTCGATGAGTTGTCATTGAATTTTCGCCAAGTTGTTGCAACTATTCATATGACGGATGAAACATTTCTATAAATAGAGGTTCCCTTGTTCAATTTGATAGAGCATAGAGAGCCGAAGCAAAACCCTAAGCTTTGTGAAAGTTTGTAGGGACGCTTGTAAATTAGAGAGTTTGAGAAACATTTGAGAGCTAATTCTTGTTATAGAATTGTGAGGCACATGTGGTGGGTTATTTAGAAAATAGTCTCTTTGATAATTGTTGTAAATTCTCTATTGTAATGGAATCGATTCCCTTGTTCGTGGACGTAGGCATATTTAGTCAAACCACGTAAATTCTCATATCTTATCTTTCCCTTTTTTTGTTCTATTATCATTTTATTGTCGTCTATTGAAAAGAATATATCATTTGATGTGGGGTGCTAACATAAGGTTAAGCCTAATCCCTAAGAATTTGGTTCATCGTCAAATTAGAAATATGCTCATATTTTTTTAACAGGTGTGGACCTATACTTTTAATTTTATTTTTAAGATCCACCTAAATTAGATCACTGTATCATTTTGGACAAAATCTTATTATTACATATACAATAGATAGAATCATTATTAAAACCTTACTATAAATTGAAAATTTTAAGTTCAAATCCTTACGATCTCCCACTTGAACTATATATATAATATCTTATATTTGCATGTCGGACATTACAATCTTCCACTTGGAAACTACATACTAACTTTGAAGACGACGAAAGGAGTGGAGAAACGCGTAATATATTTCTCCACATAGTCTATACCAAAATTTAAAATTTTGATCGATAACTCGATTCCTTTCGCAAAAATTTTTGTTTTTCTTGCTACTATATACTATCTTACTTGACATGTTGGGACGCAAACTCATCTCACATCGTAAGATTGGAGAAAGTTTTTCCAATATATAAGTATTCACCCAACTCCATTCGTATGAGGTCTTTTGAGAAATACCCAAAAATAAATCCGTACGGGCTTAACCCAAAGCGGACAATATCATACTAATGCGGAGTTGGGGTGAAGGTGCGCGCGGTTCTAACAAGTGGTATTAGAGCCCAGGTTCGGGGCTTGTCAGAGTGGCGGACTGCGTGTTATGTGAAGTTCCCGATATGACAAAAAGACCGGAGACCTACCGGGATGCCTTGAGTCGAAAGTCTTCCTGGCAAGTATTGGTCAGGCGGCGTGGCCTGTTTGGTGATAACAACGGTATAAGATGTTTGACAGATCAGGTGAAGTGACCTATCGATTGAAGATTTGTGGTTGATTCTTTTTGTTGAATGTTTTGGCAGATCAGGTGAAGTGACCTATCGATTGAAGATTTGTGGTTGATTCTTTTTGTTGAATGTCTTCTTGACTTTGTGGAGGTAAGGCGACGTGTCTCGCAAAGATGTAGTGGCGTTGCAAGATGGTTAGCAAATCAAATGGATTAACCCTAGGGGGGGGGGGGGGGGAAGGAGGTCACAAGTGGTGTGGTCTTTCGACGACTAAATTCGATGTTGAGAAGTTTGATCAAAATATCAACTTCACATTATGGAAAGTAAGGATGCGTGCAATCGTTGTACAGAATTCAGTCGAAAAGCCTTTAGGTGTAAAGCTAGAGGGTATGACAGACATTAGATTGAAGGAAATGGACGAGAAGGCTTGCTCGGCGATTTAACTGTCTTTGGCAAATGAAGTTTTGCAGGATGTGATCTCTGAAAAGACAATGAAGGCACTATGGGAAAAATTGGAGTCTCTCTATTTGAAAAAGACTCTATCGAACAAGTTTTACAAGAAATAATGCTTAAATTCACTCCGAATGAGTAAAGCTGAAGGTGGAGAATTGAAAGTTAGCAAACGTGCGGTGATGAAGGCTAGAAAAGCAGGAAGCCTGTACGTGTTATAAGGCTCGACAGTGACAGGCTTTGCCGTAGTTTCTTCATCGTATATGCCAAACTCTGATATTACAAAATTATGGCATATGAGGCTTGGACATATGAGCAAGAAAGGTTTGACACTTGAGAATCTTGAAGATGTGTCTATTAAGCCTCTTCCAAAGGTTAAGTTCAAGCAATGCTTGGACTTGATTGGTGTTGCTGATAATTGAGTCTTTTCTCGAAGGTGGAGCGAGCCTACTATGAAATTTAAGCCAAGGAGGAGATTTGTTAAAGTGTGGCTTAAATTAGCTTTTAGAATGGTCAAGAAAGTTCCATATTTATGGCGCTGAGATGGCACCAACTTGGTGCCAAGGTGGCATTGAGTTGTCACTGAGGTGGCGCCAAGATGACGCTAAGTTAGCGCTGAGGTGGCATCGAGTTGGTACTGAGTTGACATCGAGTTGGCACTGAGGTAGTGGCGAGTTGTCACTAAGTTGTCGATGAGCTAGCACTAAGTTAGCGTACAAGTTGTAGGCAAGTTGCCAACGAGTTAGCATTGAACTAGCGTCGAGTTGTCGACAAGTTGACAGTGAGTTGTCAACGAGTTGTCATTGAGTTGATGCTGAGTTGTCACTGAGTTGTGATACAGTTGTCGCTGAGTTGTCATTACTATTCATATGACGGCTGAAACTTTTCTATAAATAGAAGCTTTATTGTTCAGGTTCAAAGTGCCATAAGGTCGGGAGCCTTGAGATGGGCTTAAGGTCATGAGGCTTAGAGCCTAGAGCCTAGAGCCTAGAGCTGAGAGATAGAGCCTAGAAAGCCTAGAGAGTCGAAGCAAAGTCCTATGCTTCGTAAAAGCTTGTTGTGAGGCTTGTAAATCAGAAAGTTTGGGAAACACTTGAGAGCTAATTTTTGTGATAGGATTGTGAGGTTCTCTGTGGGTGTTGGGTTAATTAGAGATAAGTTTTTTCTCTAATTGTTGTAAACTCTCTGTTATAGTGGAATCACTTCCCTTGTTCGTGGACGTAGGCAAAGGGAAAATTACAAAAAGGGAATACCAACTCGGGCCATTTTGCAATTTTAGTACAAAATGTTTTCCGGTTACATCAAAACCCCACAACTCCAAAAATTTTGCAAAACCATGCAAAATTTCGCCGGAGTTGGAAAAACCGGCCGGAAATCTGACATGTCATCCTACGTGGCCAATATCTTGAGTATGTGGCGAAACCACTATGCACACATCATAAACCACTATACATATTCCTTGGGAAAATTACAAAAATGGTATACCAACTTGGGTCATTTTGCAATTTTGGTACAAAAATGTAATTCGCCCTAATAAATATACATAACTGCTGGTAATATTGAAAAGCTTGGAACTTTCTTGGAAGGTATAATTTTTTGAGATTTATTAAAATTTTTAGTGATATATATGGGATGTAATTTGATCAACAGACTCTCAGCAGTGATATATATGGGATGCTCATTCTCAGCAGACTCTCATCTCATCAACGCTAAAGCTTCAGCCAAAAAGCTAAAAGCATTGCTAGAAAAGGGCTTGTGGGCCGAAACCAATCTCCTTGAGATCGTCCCTGCAATCACAGTCGCCTCGTTGTTGATCGAGGTCATTTCCTGCACAGTCAAGATCGCGGAGTCTGTCCACGAACCCGCCTCGCTGTCCCAATTCAAGGTCCCCGACCTGAAGATGATTAGACAGATAAGTTTGGAGAAGATTATGAGGAGCCCTAGCATTGAAGGATCCCATAATGTTAATATTGTGGTTGAATGAATATATATTACGATTATATTATAGCTTATAATACTATAGAGGCATAAGAGATGGATGGTTTAGGAATCATCAAATTTTATTTTACAGACAAATGTTGCTGCTCTCGGGTTGTCTGGGTACATGCACGTTGTATCTTCTTAATTTTTTCGTTATGTATACTGTCTACGGGGTCATTGATGTACGTATACATATAATTAAGTATACGATTATATTGAGTATTTAGTAATATCATTTCTGGTATATGTAATATATTACACATATATATTACATGCATGAGATTAATACATAGTGAAGAGGCTTAAATTTCTTTTTTTTTATTTTTTAGATTATAACTTTATAAAGTAATATATATTTCATATTATACATTTCTATATATATCTATGCATGGCTTCGACATAAACAAGTGTACAAATACACTACAACAAATTATCAAATTCGCAATCATTTTTTTAGCTACAATTTTATTTTTATTGCAAATTGTTATGTTTTGGTGGTGACACCTCTTCTCGAGATTCTTGTGTCTATTACTCTATTATATATGTTATATTTAATTAAAATAGTTAAAACATCTCTAAAATGTTTATTTTACTACTGTAAATTATAGCATATAAACTGTAAATTATAATTATAGTTAAGTACAATATATTTTTATTATAATATTATATATATTTATTAGGGTGAATTACATTTTTGTACCAAAATTGCAAAATGGCCCAAGTTGGTATACCATTTTTGTAATTTTCTCAAGGAATATGTATAGTGGTTTATGATGTGTGCATAGTGGTTTCACCACATACTCAACATATTGGCCACGTAGGATGACATGTCAGATTTCCGGCCGGTTTTTCCAGCTCCGGCGAAATTTTGCATGGTTTTGCAAAATTTTTGGAGTTGTGGGGTTTTGATGTAACCGGAAAACATTTTGTACTAAAATTGCAAAATGGTCCGAGTTGGTATACCATTTTTGTAATTTTCCCCGTAGGCAAATTTTGCCGAACCACATAAATTCTCGTGTCTTTCCTTTTCATTTTCTATTCTATATCATTTATTGTGGTCAATTCAAGAAATAATATACCATTAGATCCGGGGGTGCTATCATAATACGACATTATTCAATTTTCATATATATTATATTTTTTTCCTAATATATCATGTAATTTTGATTCATTGTTTCTTTCAACAGCTGGCGATAAGTCTTCGGAACAAAGTCAACAATCAATTGGCGAAGATATTGCACCAACTGGGATGAAATTGTTGCCTGGCGAGGACATTGCAATAACTGGGAACAATGAGACTGAGGCCCAAAGACAAGGTAACAATAATGCATACATGCAATGGTAAACACAACGCAATTTCTTTCCTTGGAATTCTTTAACTGTTGTATTCGGATATCAGAAAGGGAGGCATTGAAGAGTATAGCAAAGATGGAAACACCCATACTTGTCGCAGCCAGGAATGGAGTGATAGAGATCGTGGAAGAAGTTCTCGACAAGTTCAAAATCGCCATACTCGATTCCAATATCGATAACAAGAATGTGGTTCTGCTTGCTGCTTAAAACAGGAGGGCTAATGTGTATGATTATCTGCACAAGAAAGGACGCATGAAGGAAAGGATATTCGGGCAAACGGACAAGGATGGGAACAGTGCTCTACATCTTGCTTCCAGGCTGAAAGACGGTGCCGAACCATGGCCAGTCCCCGGCCCCGCCTTGCAAATGCAGTGCGAGGTGAAGTGGAACGAGGTAATTATCAAGAATTGAACAAACTTTATGTTTCTGGTGTTGATTATAAGCGTATCAACGGTGCTGGTGACCCCTGAGTTCGAAATTATCTTTATACATGGCCTATATATCAGGCTTTTGACTGTTCATGATCCTCTAACACTAGAATTATTATTCCTGTAAATAAATAATTTGTATTTATTAACGGATGACTAATGAATGAAGTTGGTATTAATCCATGCAGTTTGTGAAGGGTTCGATGGGTCAGCACTTCTTTCGATGGTTCAACGACAACAACGAAACCCCGGAGAATATATTCAAAACCACTCACAAGAACATTGTGAAGGAGGGTGGCGAATGGCTAAACAAAACTTCAAACTCCTTCTCCATTGTTGCAACTCTCATCGCCACTGTAGCTTTTGCAACCTCTGCCATCGTTCCTGGTGGAGTTAGTACTGACGGTAACCCCAACTTAGAAGACAGGCCGGCCTTCAGCATATTTGCCATCTCGTCTCTCATTGCCTTGTGCTCCTCCATAATTTGTGTCATGATGTTCCTAGCCATTCTCACCTCAAGGTAATATTGCAAGAATCTGGGCTCAACTATTCATAACTTTTACAAAAATAGAAGGGATAATTACAAATACTCGAGGGTTAACTAATCCAATTACTGAAAAATTATTACAATTGAGAAATTACAAAAAACACAATGAAACTTGAAGAAGTTCTTGATAAAGTCCGGAGGTACAGGGTGTTTTCTGTAATTTCTCATTATGTTTTTCGCTACTCTTATCCAACCGTGAGTGTTCTATCGTAATTTTTCAACCCTAAGGATGTTTTTTGGTAGTCGGATACTCAGATTAAACTTCAAATGGGGGTATTCGTAATTATCTCAAAGGGAGAATTACATTTGACTATCCTACTATTAGGCCTAATTACAACGTAGTCCATCTAGATTGAAAAATTACATTTTAATCCCTATAGATCTTGTTTGGACTGAAGTTCCTAACGGAATTTGTAAAAGTACAATTATGTCCCTGACAGTTATATGACTGTTACATTAAATATATGACCAAAATTACAAAATCATCCCTAATGTTTACAAAAAATAACAAAATGATCCCTACAAATTATGAATTCAACAACGAAGTAGGGGTATTTTTGAAATGACATAACGGAACCCTAGGGACCACAAACGATTTCAAAAGTTAGGGACTAAAATGTAATTTTTCAATCTAGATGGATTACGTTGTAATTAGGCCTAATAGTGAGGTAGTCAAATGTAATTCTCCCTTGTCTCAAAATAGAAAATAAGATATTTGAGAGGTTAATTAATCATCATAACAAACTAAACAAGCTTATTATAATTAAGCTCAAGACATGCATTTTAGATTTTGCTGAGATTGGTGCATGCATGCAGGTACCAGGACGTGGACTTCGGCAAGGATCTGCCTCGGAAGTTTCTGATAGGGCTGACGTCACTGTTCGTATCCATAACTTCAATGCTGATATCATTCTGCGCTGGTCATTCTTTCGTGCTCAAGGAAGAACTGAAATATGCAGCATTACCAGTGTATGCTATCACTTGCTTGGCCGTCACCATCGTCACCATTGTGCAGTTCCCTTTCTATTTTGATCTTGTCATGATTACTTTCAGCAAGAAGCCTTGGAGCCACAAGTACACATGATTAATCTTTCTTGAAAATGTATACAATAAAGAAAACTTTTGACTTGTAATGTAGATCGAAATGTAATAAAGCATAAGGGAGGTGGAGTAATGCCTGAGAGCTTGTGAAATATCATGAACTTAATTAAGTTGAAAGGGGGTTTGAACCTGCGACCTTGTCAGGATCAAACCCTGTCATGCTTCACTTGGCCAACCCCATGGGGTTGTTAATGTACATGGCATTATGCCTGACAACGTAATTTGTGATAATTGATAAAAATAATGCATGTTGCACATTAAATATACGATTTATCTAAATACTTTTAATTACTAAAATCAAATTTCTTAAAAAATTGACCAATTAAAATTTAAATATACATTATATCTCAATTGAAATTTATTTTTTATGCACTCTCTCACATAAGCAAATAAAAAATTTATAGTTTCAAATCAACACTCAATTATAATGTACAAGCGTTTCTAAAAATATTATTTTGTCGTGTCATATCATATTTGTGTCGGACGCCTCACACGAGTTAAATGTAAAAATTAATTTGTGACGCATCATATTCATGGCCATGCATCATAGACATTCGGTCATGTACAAAAAAATTATAACATAAATTATAAAATTAATATTGAAATTAAATTATAATTTATATTTATTTTTAATTTGATTCTAAGCATCACATCTGATTTCTTCTTTTTGAATCCAGAGAGTGCGTCATCTCCTGTTCTAACAATATGTTGTCGCGCGCTGATCATTCGTCCTCTTATAAAACCACTTTGATTTGGCTCCACTGCTTTAGGTAAAACCTTAGCTGTTCGACTATTTATGAGAAGTTGAGAACCTTGGAGACGAGTTTATTAGAAACTTTACATAGACTGATGGATCTGAAATCGGAGGTCACCGTTAATATAAACTATGCGTGTACAAATAATAAAATTATACTTATTTAAATATATATTAAATTAAATTTTTATATTAATATTTATTTTAATATGATTAAAAAATAAAAATATAATACAAAATAAAAACCAAAAAATTTGGGGAAAGAATAAAAATATAGAATAGAAAACACCAAAAGTAGGTTGAGAGAAAAAAGAAAAGAATTTAAGAGATAAATAATTAAATACAGATAATACACATCGAGAGATGATAAAAAAAAAATAGAAAAAAAAAATAATTTTAGAGTCCAAGAGACCATTACTTTAAGAATTTCTCACTTGATATAATAATATAGATAAAATATCCCATTTATGCATGTAAAAACCTTTGAACAGTTGTATTTGTCCAAATGTCAGTATTTCAAGTAAAGCCCATTGGAACCTTGAGCCCAAAAGTAATGCTCCCTTAATAATATCCATTATTCAAGGTCAGGAATTCGAACTAGCCCAAGTCCCAAGGTGATTAACGTGGCTGAAAAGAGAATTGGCATAATATAAAGCTGTTAAAACTATCTTCAGTCTATCGCCAAGAATAATTTAAAGACACAAAAAGAATAGATAAAACTTTTGTGTTCGGCAAGTGATATAAAAAAGAAATTAACACAGAGAGGATTGGTAAGTGTTTTTTAAAGAATTTGCAAGTTCTCATATTTTATAATAGAGAAAATTACATTTTAATCCTATAGAATTAGATCTTTTGCAATTTTAATCTCATTTCTTTAAAATTAGACATATTTAGTCCCATTATTTTCAAAAAGTTACGATTCTGATCTCATCCATCAAATAGTTGATGAAAAATATATTTCTTTGCCATTAAGTGCAATTTGGGAAAAAAAATTATTGTTCATTAGGATTTTTTTTGGTGGAAATTTGCTTATTAATACCTCATTTTAGTACTACATTACCGTAATGAGAGTGATTCAGAGTAATACTTCAAAGTTGATTCAGGATGCTAAAATGGCCGTAAAAGATAACCTAATGAACAGTAACTTTCCCCCCAAATTATACTTAACGAAAAAAATACATTTTTCGTCAATTATTTGGCGGATGGGACCAAAATTGTAACTTTTTGAAAATTATGGGACTAAATGTGTCTAATTTTAAAGATATAAGACTAAAATTGCAAAAGCTTTAATCTTATGGGATCAAAAATGTAATTTGCTATTTATAATATGTCTGAATTTTATCAGCTTTTATAAATAAGAAAATAATTATGAGCTTTAGTTTATAATATTTAAATATAAATCTCACGTTGCCAAATATATATCTCATTTTTCAATTATATATGCTTGACTTGTAATAGTCGAATAAAGAGCTAAGCTTATATCGAATATAACAATGGAAAATTCTTGGATGAGCCGGGTATGGGCCCCGATCCCTACACCAGGCTCTAATAGGTGAATAAAAAAATATTAATTTTTTTATATTTTTTTATTCATCTGTGAAAATCGGGTGTAGGGATCGGGGCCCACACCCGGCTCAGCCAAGAATTTCCCTATAACAATATATCCACACAACTACCCATCCCATCATCAAAGCATACACCCACCGCCGTCGCCTCAAAAACCACCACCCCCCCAAATGAATCCTTACGCCGGAGATCAGCTATCAGCATTCACCAGACTCACACTAGATGAGGAAAATATCAAGACAATCCTCTTACATAACGCCATGAGAGGCAACTGGGACGAGGTAATCAAAATATACCAACACCACGGCACGGTGGCTGAAAGGGGTACGGACTCTTAAACTTGAAATTTTCTAGAATCCGACCACCTCCGGCCTGATTTGCCCCCACAAATCAGTCAGCCTTTCCCCAACCTCGCAAACTCTCGTGTTTCCCTTAGATTTTCCCACACTCGTTTGCTAGATTCGAGTTTTAGTGAATTGCTCAAGCCCAGCCCTTTTTGAACGTTTTTCCCCAAGCACACAACAAGTAAAACCCACACACACTTGCTGTATTAAAAAGGGCACACGATATACGGGAAAGACCCAACACTTCCCAACCTTTTATTACTTTTCCAAACAATAATACAAATGAACGACTCAGCTTGCACACAATATTTCACTCTCTCGTGCAAGTCAGGTCCACAACCTATTTATAGAGCTGATTACAACCCAATCAGCTAGGTTATTTCGAATTTCAACTGCCCCACTAAGTTCTGGGCGTTTTCCCACCAAAATCAGCCTATAACCGCCACTTACTCCAGCCACTTCGCCCACTAACTTGGCGGTTACGCTCAATAACCGCCCAAGTCAAAGCCTTCTGCGTTTCTGAAGCTTTTGGCGCCCAAGTAGTCTTGAAATCCGCCACAAACCGTCGCGTAACCGTTCCCGCTTAAAATGATAACCGTTCCCGCCAAGATTTGGGGTTGCTGGACTTGTGCGCGCACGCCCCAGCCATGCGCGCAGCCTTGCGCTCTCGCCCGCGCCCATCCCGCATGCAGCCGCGCCAAGTGCTTGCCTCGTCCGCACTAACCCGCACCAATCTTCCAACCTTGCGGGAAAATCCCTCAAATGCGCGCAAGCCACCAAGTCTCCCGCGCGCCGTGTGCAACACACGCACCCAGCCTTGCTTGATGTCCGGCCATCAAGCTCATTTATCCGATGTTCCATGCATCCGTGCCAAGTATCGTCGGGACAACACGATTCCAACCCTTGTGCTCCGCCAAGCAAGCACACATCCCTTGACTCTTCCCCCATTTTCTAGTATTTAGGGCAAGGGACTTCCGAAGGGGCTTACAGTGGCCCACTACACAAAAATCACCGGGAAAGGCGACACGACCATCCACATCGCCATCTCCGACGGCCCAGTCTCCGCCGTCGTCGAACTCGTCTCCAAGGCAGCGAAAACCCCCGGCGCGCTGGAAATCAAGAACGAGATCGGAAACACACCGCTCCACCTCGCCGCCTCCCTCCGCAACTTCATTGTCTGCGAGAGCATCGCCAGACTCAAACCCGAACTCGCCGGAATACGAAACGCCGACAGCGAAACCCCATTTTTCCTTGCCGTCCACCACGGCCAGAAAGACGCGTTTCTCTGCCTGCACCACCACTGCAGGGAAAAAGGGTACACCTACGCCCGGAGAAACGACGGAGAGACCATTCTCCACTCCGCCATCTCCGGCGAGTATTTCGGTGAGATCCCACGTTTCTGCACTTCATATTCATTGAAGCATTCTTAGAAAAAGCTGCAAAATTCACCAAAATCTCATTTAATCCTGCTTAAATTTCAACAGATCTATCATTCCAGATCATTCATCTGTATCAAAAGCTAGTAAACTCAGTGAACGAACAGGGTTTCTCTCCGCTCCATCTCCTCGCAAGCAAACCCTCTGCATTCAAAAGCGGAAGCCATATCAGAGGCTTCCAAAAGCTCATTTATCATTGTCGGTCTTTTCTTTAATTTTCTTCCCATTTTAATCCTAATTAAGTTATATTCTCAGACTAATTCAGAATTAAATTCTATATTTTGCCTGATTTTTAAGGTATATTTGTTGACGAGCTCGTGGAAGAATCCAGTTACAATACTGGATCGCCGGAGCTTGAGTCTGAGACCAACAAGAAATATCCTGGGAACTATCAAACCTTCGTGGGTCTTCTTATTTCGATCAAAAAGCTAATCTTGGTACTAAGTAAGTTTCTAATTCGCCCTATTATATATCTCTAGTATCTATGATTTTATAATTCAAAAAGATTTTTTTTTTTTCAATTATTAATCTTATTTATTTTTGTCCAAGTGAGTTACGTCGCGGAGCCAATCAGTTGCCAACTGGATTCCAACGATCGAGGAACTAATCATAAACAAGTTGAACATCTAATATTTCTAGTTAATTTTGATAAAAATTCATTACCTTAAAGTTGATGGTGGAGTTGGGTGTGGATTATGCTACGTATATTTTTCAGCTGCCTCTAGTGAAAATCGGAACAATGAAGAAGTTGATACGGAGGGACAACAACCCGATCCTAAACAAGGTGCTTAATTTCATAATTAATCAAGAATTGATATAATTTTGATATTCCAAGTATTAGATTAGCACTAATTATATAATTAAAATTATGCTAATCTTTTATCATAGCAAGGATCAAACACATCCCGAGCTCAAGGTCACCAGTTCCTTCCAGACAATTATCTCACTTGCTTTCATGGTGTCAAGCTATTATCCAAATCAATGTTGGTAATCTTAGGCCTAGGTAATTAATTAGTCATTTTAGCCAACAATTAACAAAATAAATCCCATAATTAAGTCTAATACTTTCTCTCTCTCTCATCAAGGATCCATGCATATAGTAAAACTCCGAGAGAAAAAGCAGAAACATATATGGTCACGACAAATCATGGAAACACTGCTCAAACAAGCTTCAATGTACGAGTACGAAAATAATGGGAGAGGCCCCAACCTTTTACCCACCAAAAACGGAGAAACGACGCCGTACGCCTTTGTGGACGGCGGCGCCGTCCATTTCAGCAAGAACAGCCTAATGGAACGGCCGATGCACGATGATCACAGTGAACCTACACCACCATCAGTCGATCAGGGTAATGACCCTTCAAAAGGACCTCCAATTGAAAGCAACATAAAAGAAAACAGGTTGGAGATGGAGAACAAGGAAACGCCGCTGCTGATCGTGGCGAAAAACGGGGTGATGGAGATGGTGGAGAAGATCCTGGAGCAATTTCCGGTGGCGGTGCACGACATGAACAACGAAAAGAAGAATGCGGTGCTGCTTGCGGTGGAGAATAGGCACCCACATGTGTACAGTTTCTTGCTCGAACAGAAAATGATGAAGGAGATTATATTTCGGAAAAGGGATATCGACGGGAATAGTGCTCTGCATCTGGCGGCGAGGTTGGGTGAACATCGGCCGTGGCTCATACCTGGGGCGGCGCTGCAGATGCAGTGGGAGATTAAGTGGTATGAGGTATGAAAAATTGATTATTTTTCTTTCAATTTTAATGAAGATCACGTACAATTTCGATTGCAAGATTGGTAGCAAAGTTTCTCTAATTTGGTTGCAAAAATGGCTCATACAAAATCTGTTTCCTAAACAATTCGTCATATGCAGTTTGTGAAGGATTCGATGTCGCACCACTTCTTTGCGCGGTTCAACAGAAAGGGGCAAACATCGCGCAACATATTCACCGACACCCACCGCGACCTGGTCAAGGAGGGCGGCCAGTGGCTGACCAACACAACGGAGTCCTGCTCCGTCGTGGCAGCGCTCATCGCCACCGTCGCTTTCGCCACCGCCGCAACCGTCCCTGGTGGAGTCAAATCCGAAAGCGGCATTCCCACACTTTCAGATCAGCCCGCCTTCTGCATCTTCGCTGTGGCTTCGCTCGTCGCGCTTTGCTTCTCCGTCACCGCCGTCGTCATGTTCCTCGCCATTCTCACTTCCAGGTATTGCAAAAACACAATCTCAATCCCCCAAATTTGGAAGATTTCTCGGTCAAAAATCGATATTAAGCCAATTTTCACAACATTAAAGCTTAATTCTGTAATTTTTATGCGAGTTTAGGTACCAGGAGAAGGATTTCGGCACGGATCTGCCGAGGAAGCTCTTGTTGGGGTTGACGTCACTATTTGTAACTATAGCTTCAATGTTGGTGTCATTCTGCGCGGGACACTTCTTCGTGCTGAAAGATAAGCTAAAATACGCGGTCTTCCCGGTGTACGCCGTCACGTGTTTGCCGGTGACGTTCTTCGCCGTCGCGCAGTTTCCGTTGTATTTTGATCTTGCTTGGGCTACTTTCAAGAAGGTGCCACAGAGGAGCTTTAAGTGACTTAACAACTTTACTATTTTTGCTGTTTGGTCCTTGGATTTGTTGTTATTTCACCCCGTACCCTATTTTCTTCTTTTTTTGTTCTTTTGCCCCTTAAAGAATAAAAGAAACCGGGAAAGGACCCCATTTGCTGGCATTGAACAAAATGCATTTGTGCTTATTAGTTTTTGTTGCGTTCTAGCCCAAACCCTTAAAGATTAATCCCTCTTTCCTCAAGAATCTTACCAAGGTAAGTCAGGGTTTCAGAGAGACTAATCAAGAGATCAGACCAAAAAGCTTGGATCGTCATATCTCAAGAGTCGTTTATATAGAATATCAGACTTAGAGTTTTAGTCATTTACGTTACCTTCTCTTCTATTCGATTTGTTATGATCTTACCAGATTCTTCCGTATCTTATTTAGTTGTTACTTGCCCGGCACTCCTCTAGATATCCTTCTGCTCCACGGTCTTCTATCAGCTCGTTATACTTGCGAGCTGATTCGTCTGTTCGTTTGTTCTCTTCTGCTCGCCTGTTCTTAGCGAACTCTTCTATTCGTGTTGTGCTATTGACTTGGGCTTTGGCGTTATCCAAATGCAGCTCGTCGTTCCCCAACTCGCAATTCGTAAGATTCCAATGAGCGAGCTCACACCGCGAGCTCCCCCACATAGCTCGTAGTAAGCTAGTTCTCCTCAGTCTAACTCTCATAAAGCTGGCCACGTGTTCTAGGTGGGTAGGGCCCCATCACTACTCCCCCCCTAAGTCCGGACAAGGTATCCATGCCTGGGCCGGATAAATGTCATTGTGGCCAGCTAACATGACTCTCCTTGAAAAGCAACTAATTTAGCATTGTGTCAACGAGCACTCAGCTCGCCATAGCTCGCAACCCATGGCTGCCACTCATCTCAACCCATGCTCTTTCTTGATGAGCAAAGACATATGCGGCGAGTAGAATAGCTCGCCATTTCCAACATATTTTCGGTAGCTTTCCTCCAAGTTCATAGAATTATGTAGTCTAATGCAAAACAGATAGCACCAAGAAACTAATTAATAGTTTAATGCTGTAAAGGGCATCCAACACTATAATCTACGAGGTTCTTCACAAATTACCAAAGCTTGCTGATAATATAGCTGAATAAGAGTACTTGAATGAAAAGATATTGACGAATACTCAACGTCTTCCGTACTTAATTGCTTAAATGTCGTGACATCCCAAAGATGGCGAGCACTGGATGCGCGACGCGTGATCCAGCTCGGGAACGAGCACCCGGATACATGGCGAGTGCTCCATCAATCACGTGATCAGCGTTTATCCCAACTCTCCCTCAATCGTAGGCGGTCATAGCATACTTCGCGAGCAAGAGAACTCGTAATTGTCAAACTAATATCAATGATGAAAACAACGCACCACCCCTTATGAATGCTACTTTGAAAAGATATATCGCAACGAGCAGGATAGCTCGCCGTGTCCACCGTTCACAGAGCCGCCTCATAAAAATTGTAATTATTGATAGACTTAAAATCTCGTATCACAGCCGAAATAGCATTGAGGCAAACTTGAGCTCATCAACCCTGATCCATGGCCCAAGGGAACAACCATCTTACTAACATTAACTCCACAGCTCCCCCATAGCACTGCGAGATCGAATTCAATCAAAAAGATTTAACGAATATCACTCCGGTATTTTATGAAACAGTTGGCGTTCAGCAATATAAGTAGACATTCTTGTGACACCTCCCAATAACTTCAAACCAATGCAAACATCCAACAATGCGTCATGAGTGTCCATCATAACACCATCAAAGGACTCAAAAGCAGCGTTTACCTTAGGAGGAATATTCAGCAAAACCTTTAAACTGTATAGACATATGTTTATGCGGAGATTCCCTTAGAATGAGAAGGTGAAAACAATTCACCACCGCTTCTGTTGAAAGAATCGGTAAATGAATGCAATAATATGTTATCATTCGAGAAGCCATACCGCACTCTGGGGCGAACAACCGGCTTGCCACAAGCTCCGGCACTAGCAACAGAACTCCGATCATATAAATGAGGGCGAATAGAACAGCTCACCATCAAACATAGCTTGCTGTATCCGCCGTAGCTCGCCACATCCGCCACAGCAACGCAACTCGCATTAATTGCATGCACATCCGTCATTTTTGATCGAGCAGCAAGCTCGCTGCGAGATGCTGCACCAGCGCTAACCACAACCTCCAATAGGTAAGGGCGAGCAAACAGTTCGCCACGCCTATGAGCGTCATTCCCGGAACATATTCATACTCATCAGCGAGATACACTAGGTGTAGTGTCCCGATAACACGAAACGAGCTATGCTATGCCTCGGACACAACTCGAACCATCACCAAACCGCCGCCTGAAGTTGTAAAACTCCATTTTTGCCAAATGAAATAAGCGTTAAAGAAAATTGGAGGCAAAGGATATACCCTCTTTTCTGCTAACAAACCAAAATAGCTCGCGAGTACAGTATCCTAGCCACGAGAATACTCAAGATAGTTCCATCTAAATCCGCTAATCTTCAAATTTCCATCGGGAACGCATAACTATTCACGAAAGGTTACCATACAAATTGCCGATGAAATCTGAGCCAAACCAAGTGCTGAGTAGGCTTCTCGCAGTGATTACGTGACCACACCATATCCCGGGGTGACAACTAGCTCGCATCGATAGCTAGCTCCAGCGACGGTTTACCTATCATGTTAATGAGGGCGAACAGAGAAGCTCGCTACCTCGCTATTCCCCTCAGCTCGCACACATTCATAATAAGCAAAATATGATTCGTATACAATTTGAGCGAGCAAGACAGCTCGCCATACTTTTTGCTCGATTTCTTATAGTTCACCATATTTGCAGTAGCGAGCAATTAGCTCGCCTCAATGCAAATCAATACATCTATTTGATGTTTCTATTTGGTCCTCGTGAAACTCTGCACCAGTGGCAAACCGAACAACACGCCACCCTCATCCAACGAATCATTACAATAATTTAACACCATCAATCACGTGACCACACCTTCTTCCGGAACGAGCCATCAGCCCGCCATCATGCGAATGACGACAAACAGAAAAACACGTCACCTTGCGGTAACTCGAACGCATTCGTGTCAATCAAAGTGGGAGTCGGTAACAATTGTGGCGAGCAAGACAGCTCGCAGTACCCTCCCCATTTGCGAAGCTCATCAGCGAGGCTATCAGTAGTGTAGGTTTTTAAGAATGTAAGCGAGCAGCCAGCTCGCGTAGTATACTCTTACCAAAATTTGAGTGAATGCAAACCTGGATGAAGACGAGACGATGATAGTCTCGGAACAAAATGATTGAATTCTTTGCTTGTGTCCTAGTGAACTATGAAACCGATCAATTTTTGCTGTTTTTCGTCTCCTCGCATTTATTGAATTTGTAATTTTTTTCATTATTCAACTGATAAGCAAAGCGTTAAATTTGTTTTCCTGCAAACTCTCTCCATACCAATACTGTAAACCGTCTTCAATCAATCAAAATAACAAAGAGCAACCCAAACCACCAACAAATTGCACACCAAACAATCTAACAAAGGCAAACCTCTAATGCTTTGCTTTTAGATATATGACTTCATAACACAAACTGATGAGTACTCGTCAAATCTATCTACCTCTCTCTTCTTTTCTCTCGTATTTTGTGTTGTGTTTTCATAGTGACTAAACTCCTCCTTATATAGACCCGGAGTCCCATTAGGGTTTACTACGTCTCCAATTCCGTATTGGATTCTATCTTATCACTTCGTCTTCTTTCGTCTCTATCCTCAGGACTCCTTCCCTTCTCCATCAAGTCATAATGTTAAGTTTGTAACTACCTAAGTGTCTTTCCGTAAATAGAGTCCAAGGAGCGAACATATAAGGCGAGCTCCGTATACAGCTCGTCATACCCGAGCTTTGCCCAGAGAACAGTGCTTGCAACTTATACGACCCTGACAGAGCGAGCTCCTCACACAACTCGTCATAAGTTAGTTGTATATCATTCTAACTCCTCTCGGGTTGGCCACGTGTCCTAGGTGGGCTGGCCAGCGAGCTCATCGCGGTGTGAGCTCGCGGTGTGAGCTTCATTGTATGTGTATATCAAATGGTTACCTCACATGGTATTATGACTATCATGTATAAATATCTTTCATACATGATACTAGCAATTTGGATATCAAGCTTCCAATCAATCTTGAGCATCTTGTTGGTTTAAAACTTAATCATATTATAAAACAAGTAGGGAAAAATGCAAAATCAGGATACCAACTATCGCGAACTAGCGTTTTCGGGACACTAAATTTTCCGGTGACAAAAATGTCCATTATCTCTAAAAATCTGTCAATTTCAGGACAAATTCGCCGGAAATTGCCAAGTCATCACCGGAAATCAATTGACGTGTCCAATTTAATGACGTGTCATTGCCATGTGTCTTCGGTTGAGAGACACGTCAGCGACTTTTCCACGTCAGCCCATTCCGGTGAACTTTTTCCCAGATTTGACACAATTTTGTAGTTATTGGCCTTTTTTTGTCGTCGGAAAAATTAAGTATCCTAAAAATGTTAGTTGGGGTCAGTTGGTATCCCGATTTTGCGTTTTTCTTGAAATAATAATAATGTCCCCATGTGGACCCCGAGCCACCATGTCCAACCTAAAGAAGCAATCGCGGAATTAAATAATGAAGTGTGAATATATATTTGACGGGGCACTTTCCAAGAGCGCCACGTGACCCAATAACTAAGGAGTGACACCTCAACAACATGCACCACGTGGATTAACACGTCAGCACAATACTCCGTCGGGAGAGTCGGTCGGCCAGCCTCGACACCTTGATACTAACCATTCGATGAGCATCCCGTAGAGGTCAATCGACCGGACAAGGTATTCGGGTACCAACCCCCACCACGTGAGTCTCTTGACCTCAAAAGGATTTCTCGACCGCCAAACCCATCGACCGCACAAGGCCATACGGCTAGCAAAGAGCACGATAAGGGGTCGAGAGATGTAAGGGGAAACAAGGGACCAAGTCTGACATAAAGGTATCATACCGTACTTACTGTTCCTTATCAAACTGGTCAGAGCATTAAATGCACCTCTAGTGCGTGAACATGTATCACACACCCATATTGGGTCTATGAATATTCATAGCATCTATGACATTGGTAAGCACAACTACTGTTCATTCGACCTTCAGTACTACTCTAACTTCTTTGACCAAGTACCTGACTTGAGCGTCGAAGGGCCAAACTGGGATATAACCCCCATTCCCCCCATTTGTCCTTCAGCTCACGTTTGTTACTCTTTTCAGATCCGATCGAGAGTCATCCCATCCTTATAAATTCTAAGTGATTCGAGCTCCGGAATCGACCAGAGCATCAGACCGACTTCGAGCATGATCAATATTGATCTGGCTTAAATCTGGTGGCGTATGATATCGATCCAATGGATCAATACTTTGTTGTCAGCGTCCGTATTTTCAGGTGGATATGCCCATCTAACTTAGGTTGTATCATTTCGATCTGGAGTGAGCTAGAACCATATCGATCTGGCTCTAGTCTTATCGATCTGCTGCCTTAGACAAGTAGGGCTAGCCTTGAGGTCGTTTTATCGATCTGAGTCGGCTTAGGGTGCCGCATAGCAGGGTGTCCGGCGTCCACGTCGTGGCCTTCTTCGGCCTCCACGTAGCCCTCTGTGTCGAACACATGGACCGACATGGAGCGTACGTGGCGCACATCTGGCTGTCTTTGGGTTGGCTATGGTGGCTCGGGGTCCACATTGGGACATTATTATTATTTCAAGAAAAAAGCAAAATCGGGATACCACCTGACCCCAACTAACATTTTTAGGACACTTATTTTTTCCGGTGACAAAAAAAGGCCAATAACTACAAAATTGTGTCAAATTTGGGAAAAAGTTCACCGGAATGGGCTGACGTGGAAAAGTCGCTGATGTGTCTCTCAACCTAAGACACATGGCAATGACACGTCATTAAATTGGACACGTCAATTGATTTCCGGTGATGACTTGGCAATTTCCGGCGAATTTGTCCCGAAATTGACAGATTTTTAGAGATAATGGACATTTTTGTCACCGGAAACTTTAGTGTCCCGAAAACGCTAGTTCGGGATAGTTGGTATCCTGATTTTGCATTTTTCCCAAACAAGTATGTTATTGACTAGCAGGCAATTATCTAAAGCAGCAGCTCGCACACATGTGCTATGCGATATCATGATTATCACTCTTAAGTATCATGACCAACATCACACATAACTTGCCCTTACAATAACTCGAATAACTCTAGCGTAACTAGATACACGATTCGTTGCTCAACATGCAACAAATTCACCTATATGCTTGCTCAATAACACCAAACTTATAATTGATTTTCACCTAAAATAATCAAATAATACCTTTGTTCCAGGCAACACAGCTCGCCACATCTTCAAATAGCTCGCCCAACAACTCACACTCAAGGTAATATACATCACTCACCTTACGATGAAACAACTGCTGCCGTAGCTCGCGAACATATGAACGAGATCGAGCAGAACAACTCGTCAACCAAGAACCACCAAAGATTCTATTAGCACCACAAGCCAGACACATTGTCTTGTGATCAGTATTTGCCAAAGATCTTGAATCCGTATACACAAATCATTACACCAAAATTCTATCGAAATAATATTGTACCTGGTATTTGAGTCATACAATCTAACAACTTAGCGAGCTATTAGAGCAGCTCGCCGATCTATCCATCCAGCTAGTGAAACTGTTGTCAACGCATAGGCTTGCCCTAAAAAAATACGATGCTGAAATTACACTTCGATATTTCCCGTGTTGAGTGCGCGATCAACCTTCACTCTTATAAGTTCTACATATCGATTCCTGTGCCCTGGCGAGCAGATAGACCAACGTAAAGCCTGTGTGTCGTCATCCTTTTCATCGATTAGCGAATAAAGTCAAGAAAATAACTCGACCAACTATAGATATCGGTTGCAGTGAGAATCCCGATTCCAAGTCAACCCAATATGCGAGCAGGGGAGTATAACCCCAACATACACACGTCCAGCAGCGCGCCTAGAGCAGAAATAAGTTGCTCACATGCCAACCCCTTGTAGTTTTTGTAGGGCTAAATTGATTCTTATCCAGCCAAAGTGTCATTCGAGTGACCATTTTTCTCTAGTAAATTAAGCATATAACTATCTAACACCAATAATTTTATTTCTATTCAGACTAGCAGTAAGTCTCGTGTACCAACAACCCTCTGTTGGCTGGTGAACAGCTAGGGGTAAGCAAATAAGTCAACCAACTATAGATACCCGTTTAAATAGGTTGTCTTAGTTCGCTTATCACTTGTACCAGCAGTTATATCAGTTAGTCCTTTGCTCGCCATACATACCCTCTCGCAAGCTATTGTGGGCTCCCAATTCCCCCTAAATTCGTACCTTTCTCAAGATAAGAACATTGTACGAGAGCGTGACCAGGCATTGCAGGAGATCTTCGAGCTGAGGGCTGTACTAGAGACGCGTTCTATCGAGAAGAAAAGAGTCGAGAAAAATCTCAAAATCTTATCCGAAGTATTCTCTTATTATCATCAAGATTTTAGTCATATATAACGAGCAAGTGCACATGGTGTTATCAGCTGACCACGTGATGGCCTCGATGAACCTACTCGAGTTCCTAAGCCATACTAAAGGCTTAGAGGATTTTTCAGACCCCATTGTCATGCCTCCGAACACTCATTCGTTGCCTGAGGATCCCGTGGTTTCAATTGAGCCTGAGCTCGCTATTTCGGGACCAGCTGCCACGCTTGATTCCAATAAGTAGATAATTCGTCAATTTATTTTGTAATGGCTCTATATCTTCAGATAGTTGATTTACGCGTGTTCGACAGACTTTTGGACGATAATCCTTTATTTGTAGCTTATCGTGGTATGCTTATCTTTATTATATTTCTTATCGTATTCAAAACTTATTGTTATCATGATTGTTAGCATATCTTTCCTTTCTTTGCCCTCAATCGATTAAATGCATAAACGTGCAAAAGGTCATTTTGTTGCCGCGGGTAACACAGCAGCACGCCCATACACTAACCCCATCAGCTCGCCTTGAGCCGTCATAAGTTGTGCGCATGCCCCATATCGAATCTCTCTCAACTTTCCCCCAGAAAATTATGGCGCTTGAATTCGAAATGTGAAAAACCTAAATTTCGAAATTCCCCACATATCTAGGACCATGTTTCTCAACATCCAGGTACTTTGCAGTAACCACTCGTTCCTCAACAGGATTTTCAAATGTTCGGTCATGTAAGCATTTATAGATATTGGCTATTCGTGTTTTCAAATAGTACGAGGTTCATAATCATTCAACGTATCCGATCAAAGTTGTTTGGTCACCTGTTCGATATGGAACAAGGTTTTAAAGAGTCTTATTTTCATAATAGTTTAATGTATCCGACCAAGATCCCTTGATCACCTGTTCGATCCCGAACAGGGTTTTCAATTCATAATCACTTAACGTATCCGACCAAGAACCCTTGGTCATCTGTTCAATCCCAAACAGGGTTTTCCATATCGATATCCACCAACTGAATTCGCTTCAGGATTTCCTACATGTGCTTGTTCACATAATATCTGTACATTTGGAATTAGTAATCACCAAAACTAGAACCCAGTAGAAATATATTATTATATAAAGTGTCATTTTTGCTATCTTTATTTGTTTATTTATCGACAAACTCGATCAGAAATCTTATGATTTGTACACATCCAAACATAATTACAATTTCAAGCAAAAACTCATGTTCTTATTCAAAGTATCTGAAATCGTAAATCATGTAAGATATGATATTAATCGGCAAGATATAAATCAATAAAATACTTATCTTGATGACTTCTATGTTGGTTCAGTGCTTTGCTCGAACTACTTGCTTTTGTGTTTGTTGATCTCCCATCTCAAGACTAGAAATTTTATCTTGCTCTGATTTTAACTTGATGTTCCTAGCATTCATCGAATCCGCTAAGTTAGAATATCTCCATTCGCTGCACTATCTCCACGAGCTCTGGAGCTTTTGTTTCTCTGTTGTACATTTCTAATCCAATGTGAAATCTGTAACTCTGGTCCTTTCAGTGTGGATTTGCATAATCTTCTATTTCATTATTTTCACAGAGATGTGACCTCGGATACAAACATCTGTAACACACTTAGCAAAACACATAAGTTTGGAAGAGTTTGAGTTCTCATGCTTCCAATCTAATAAAACTTCTGATAATCAACATATATTTAGATAAACCTTAGTGAAGAGTTATCTCGACATAATTAAAAGATTAAAATAGAAGTGGAAAACTTATTTTGGTCGTGTGTTCATCAAAATTTGTTAACGAGCCAAGTGCACAAAGAGCCTGAAAGTATGGCCTCAGCCTTCGGGATGCGTTAACGAGCGCAAAGGCAAATTTCTCAATTTCCATGTATCTTTTCTCGGCTCCCTGTAGAGTCTTGCTCAGGTAATACACCGGCATATGTTTACGCTCGCGGATTGCTACGAGAACAGCGCTCGTGGCTTCTAAAGAAACTGATAGATAGATAAACAGGTTTTCCCCCGGGACCGGTTTGGTCAGCAAAGGCGCGCTCGTCAAGTACTGTTTCATGCTCTGTAGGGCCTTTTCGCAATCCTCGTTCCAGGAAAAGTTTCGAGCGTTGCGCAAAATTTTAAAGAAGGGCAAGTTCCGGTCCGCTGAGCGGGAGATGAACCTATTTAGTGAAATGATCTTCCCCACGAGCACCTGGACCTCTCTCAAATTACGAGGGGAGGGTATGTCCAGGATGGCTCTAATTTTCTCGGGGTTTGCTTCTATGCCACGTTGACTAACCATGTATCCCAGGAATTTACCTCCTCGAACGCCAAAAGTGCACTTTGAAGGGTTTAACTTCATTCCGTAGCGACGAAGAATATCGAAAGTCTGCTTGAGATCCTCCAGATGGGAGTGCTGGCGCTCACTTTTGACTATCATGTCATCCACGTATACCTCCATAGATTTTCCAACTTCGTGCTCGAACATTCTATTGACAAGGCGTTGATAGGTTGCTCCCGCATTTTTGAGCCCGAAGGGCATGACCTTGAAACAGTAAACACCCAAGTGCACAATAAACGCAGTTTTGGGGCGATCCTCGGGCGCCATAAAGATTTGATAATATCCCTGAAAGGCGTCCATCATACTCATGAGTTCACATCCGGCGGTAGAATCTACCAACTGATCGATCCTCGGTAGTGGGTAATGATCTTTTGGGCACGCTTTGTTAAGATCTGTGAAGTCGTTGCACATGCGCCACTTATTGGCGCTCTTGGGGACGAGCACCACATTGCAAAGCCATTCTGGGTACAAGATTTCCTCAATGTACTGAGCATCAAGCAACTTACCAACCTCTTCTTCGATAACCCGTTTCCTAAAGCCATGAACGTCCCTCTTCTTCTGTTTGATGGGCTTGAAGGTCGGATCCACGTTCAATCTGTGGACAATGACGCTCGGATCTATTCCAGTGAGATCAGAAGCTTTCCATGCAAAAACGTCTAGATTCTCCCTTAAGAATTCGATCATCAAAACTTGCGAGGGCCCATCCAGGCTCGAGCCAATCTGGGTTGTTTTATCCGGATTCCCAGGCTCTAACTCGACGGTCAAGAACTCCTCAGTGGGTTCAATCCTAACCTCCGGCCTCGGTGCTTCTAACGCGCGTTTCTTTCCAGTGAGTGTATTCTTGGGCTCATCTCCCTCGTTTTCTGAGGAAGAACCGTCGACGGCCCCAGGTGGCCCACTCTCCGAGCACTGAACGTCTCCAGCTGTCCTCTTTTTATTCTTCTTTCGGTTCAGCTTGGCTCTTTTGCGCTCAGGGCCATCTTCGTTTAACTCTGGGAAATCAACGGATTTCTTAGTAGACCCAGGTTGAATGGACTGTTTGGGCTTGTGGCTTCGAAGCGAAAGTATATAGCATTCCCAAGCTTCTTTGACGTTGCACAGAATTTCTCCGGTACCCTCGGGGGTTGGGAACTTGACCTTTTGATGATAGGTGGAAATTACAGCCTTGAAGTCCACGAGGGCTGGGCGCCCAATGATGATGTTGTAAGGAAGATCCACCTCGACGATGGTGTAGAGGACGCTCAGAGTTTTTCGCTGTGGGGCGCGACCAAAAGAGGTGGCCAAGCGAATCTGTCCGCGAGGGACGATCTCAGAGCCTCCAAACCCTACGAGGGCAGTTCTGAGAGGTTCGAGGGGGATGTTTGTTATATTCATTTGTTGAAACGTTGAGTACGGGAGAACGTTCACAGAGCTTCCACTATCAAATAAAACCCTCTTTACAGTGTGGTTATGAACGTCTAAACTAACCACCATGGGACAGTCAGAGGTTTTTCCTATCCCATGGGGTGTTACAATGTGTTCCAGATCTTTTTCGGTAAACCCTATAACATCATCCTCCTTTGAGCGCGATGAGCTGTCCACGGAGAGCACTGAGCGAGGGAGTGTCTGCCTTTGGTTATAGCTCCGTACATGGCGGCGGCGGGATGCATTGGAGTCACCTCCCGAGGGTCCACCTGCGATCATGTGAATGACCGCGAAGGGCTGGTTTTCCATATCCACCCCCTTCCCTTTATTGCGCTCGCTGGTCTCAGGGTGCTGGCGACGAGGGCTTCGGGAGCGTTAATGACTTCTTCTTCTTTCGAGCGCCCGTCCCGCGCAATGTTCATCGTACCCTTCTAGCACCTTCACAAACTCTTTGAGGTGCCCCCCAGCAATCAGCCGCTGGATTTCCTTCTCCAGGTGGCGGCATTCATTAGTGTCATGCCCCTTCTGCTTGTGGAAAGCGCAGTATTTTCCCGAGCGTTTCTGTGCCTCGGTTTCTCTCAGCTTGGGCGGCCTTTTAAACAGCTTCTGGTCCGCCAGAGAATACACTTCGGCAATGGGGCGGTTGAGGGGGACACGCTCGAGCCTCCGCGGGGGAGTGGAATGACGACGAGCGGGGATCGGGCTGCGGCGGTGAATCCTGTTGGGCTCCACTTTGTCCTCGGGGTTTCTAGTGGGGCGAGGGGCATTTGCCATCTTCCGCTCCCTCGCTATATACATATCCTCGAGGGTAAAGAAAGAGTCTGCAATCTCCCGAATTTCCATCAACGAGCGCGGCTTTTTCTTGGCCACTTCCTCCACAAACTCTTTGCTAACGTAATGCTTCATGTTGATGGCACCGAACAGCACGTGCCTCAAAAAGTCCATCGAGGGTTTTTCTACTAGCAAAATCTCTTTGTTGAACCTCCCCATGAAGGATCGGAGAGTCTCGCTCGGCCCTTGGACCAGGCTATAAAGAGCGGTCGCAGCCGGGGCCGGTGCTTTCAGCGAATTGAAGTGGCTGGCAAAAGCGTCCGTCAGGTCATAGTACCCTCGGATTGAGCGAGGGGGGAGCTTTTTGTACCATTCTTGGGCCATTCCTGTGAGGGAAGTGACAAACACCTTGGCCCAGTAGTTGTCGGGATGGTCATAGAGGTGCATCAGGTGCACGAAATGGTCCAGGTGCTCGGATGGATCCGTAGTTCCATCGTATCTGTTGACTGATGAGGGAATTTTACCCTTCCCTGCGCGGGTCATTAGGACTTCCTCGACGAGAGGGGAATCGCCCGCCATGATCCGATAATCTCGTTCGTCGGGGTCTTCATAGCTGGCTTCTCTTCTTCGGTGGGAAACGGGGCTACGTGGTCGTCGAACGTCTCTGGCCTTGGACCTCTCGTCCCCCTCACGGGGGGCGTGAGACCGCGCTCGAGAGAGCTGCTCTACCACGTTTTGAAGCCCTCGAATCTGGTCTTGTACAGCCGCTAGCTGAGGGTCGCCGGCATTTCTGCGGTTTGCCCTCCTTGTGGCCCTTGACTGGACCTCTTCATTATCTACGGCCACCTCATTTCGAGGGGCCCTTTCATCTCCTACAATGGGTTGTTCTTGCGGGACCCTCGGGGGGGCTTCATGCTCTTGGTTCAGTGCGGGTGGAGGTTGCTGTGCCCTTAGCGCATTTTGGGCCATCGTTAAAGGATGCGCTGGGAGCCCGCCAAGTGGTGGGGCCAAACGAGCGCCAGCCTGCGAGGGGAAGTACGCGGCCATGAAATGCTCCCAGGCATTCTGAACGGCCTGGCTCTCGCACTGAGCATACAGCGCCTGGAGTTGCTGGGCTGTGACTTGGGGCATCTCCACCCCTTGTATCTCCCTTGGTAACGACGTGGGGAGATTCAGAGTTCCCACCTGGTAAGGCTGGATTGCCGGCATCAATCCGGGCATCAACCCTAGCTGCACGAACGGGTATCCTGGAGGTGGCATGGCCATGGGATACACCCCGGAGTATGGATAGGAAGCTGCTGGAGGAATAACTGTGCTAGGTCCTCCCCCGGCGTTCCCACCTAGCGGGAGATTTGTCCCTGCGGGTTCTGTGTTCTCGCCCCCGTTTCCTGCGGCTGGGGGGTTTACTTCCCCGGCGGGGACGTTGCCTTCTGGGTTCTCCTCGTTGACGGGGGGAAGAGAGCCTCTTTCTCTTAATGCTCCTGATCTTGTCGCAGTTACCATGATTTAGGATTTGGGTGTTACTTTTCAACTAGCTTTCAGAGGAAGAAAATGGCAATACCAAAGAAGTTGGTGATGGTTTCCCACAGACGGCGCCAAAAATGATGGTGCAAAGAATCTGAGTTTCCCAATGCAACAACACTTTAGAATTTGTAAGAAAAGGGAAAGACCATCACAGGCGTGAGAGCCTCAGGATCTGGGTTTCCTTTTGAGCGTGGGTTCTTCCAGCTAGGATAACACCAAGAGTGCAAGCTCCTAAGGTAGAGTTACTGTGGTGAGTGAAAAGCTTGAGAAGTTCAGTGGAAAATGCCCAGAACAATGTATGCCGTTTTTGTGCAGATGATCACTTGGGAGAGAATGCATGGCTTCTCTCCTATTTATATGTTAGGGATGGGGATAGATGGGTACATTGACCATGTGGTCCCAAACCTGTGTTGCCCTAACACGCGTCAGACTTTGGTGGAGTGAGAATGACATCCCTGAAAAGGGTGACGGCGTGTCAGGTGCGCGGTGCACAGTACTTTTGTGTCAGAGGTTGTTGACGAGGGTTACGCGGGGGATGGGCCTAAGATTCTTTCTGCCGAGGTTCGGATCCAATGAAACGGGGCATGGACGTGCCCGAACGTTGGTGACGCTCGAAGAATGCATGGATGGCCTCCTCGCGATATATGACCCTTGAGCGTCGGAATACCGAGCGTACTAGTGGGGCCCTCATGTGGGTGCTTCCCTGTGAAGGATAACCTTGAGGGCCGTACCCGAGCGTCCAACCCGTTGGTTAGGGCCCTTGGTCCGAATGGTCATCCGCTGACTGGTGGATGACATTAGCTGGCAATTGAGCGGCGTGAAGGCCCATGAGCCCACCAAGGCGAGCGTCAGGGCATTAGTCAGCGGTGTGCTGCCACGTGGACGGCTCTGATTCGAGAGTGATTTTCAGGCCTCATCAAATTTATTTATTTTTCTTCATCACAAACAAAATATGTCTGAATAAGTTATTTATCTATTAACTCAAAACAAATATTATTATTAAAATAAATTAACTTAAATTTTTTATATTAATAAAAATTATATAATTACTAAATTATGATAAATAAATTTGATATATAATATCATATTTTTAAAAAGAAAAAGATAATAAGAATATATAAAAGTTATTAAAAGAAAAGAATTATCGAGATATGCGAGAAGAGAAAATATAGAGATAAAATAAATAAAAAAAAATTTTAAACGACAAAAAGGTGGCAGAAAAGAAAAAATTTTAAGATTGGATGGACAAAAAAGAGAAGAGTCCAAGATACCAAAAACGATTTTTATTTGCCCCTCTCACTTAATATAATAGTATAGATTATTAATTTTATATTAAGATGAACAATTTAAGTTAATATATTTAAATAATAATAACTTTTCTTTGCAGATGTATTGAATATATATATATATATATATGAGTGTGTGTGAGAGAGAGATTTATATTTACATATAAATATTATAAAACGTATTAATATTTTCATATTTATGCGTAGATTAATAAATTTAATATAATTTTCAAATCTAGTTTTTATAGAATATTTTAATCTACATGCATATCTACAAATTTCTAAGTAAATAAAATAATATATTGAACATGTTTTTTAAATATATAATACATGGTATTTATATTTATATTTATTTTTACATAAATTTAATACAATTTATAAAATTTTCAACGTGATAATAAATTCATAATAATAAAAAAGTAATAATATAATTTACATTTAATAAATATGTATCGATTATATAAAAAATAAATAAATTTAGAATATTAGAAATGATTAATACCATGTGGTACTTAATTCGGAATGGATAAACTCATAGTTGCAGGAATGGACATTAGCTCAATAATAAACATTTACAATCATATTTTGTACCAATTGAGGGTTTGAGAATAATGTGGAAATGTTCATTCCATTGCTACCCCATTCCATCACACCACACCAATCGTGCCATAAAACTAAGATCTGTTTATATCTCTAATATAAAAAAAACTTAATAAATTTGAAAGCACCGTACGTACAACTGGGGATCATAACCCTAATACACATGACGTGTTAAAAATGTGGTTGTTTAAATTAGTGTTTTGGAATGATTAAGAAAGTATCATGTTTACGGCGCAGAGTTGGCACTGAGAGGGCGTCTAGTTGTCACCGAGTTGTCGATGAGTTGTCATTGAATTGTCGCCAAGTTGTTGCAACTATTCATATGACGGATGAAACATGTCTATAAATAGAGGTTCCCTTGTTCAATTTGATAGAGCATAGAGAGTCGAAGCAAAACCCTAAGCTTTGTAAAAGTTTGTAGGGACGCTTGTAAATTAGAGAGTTTGAGAAACATTTGAGAGCAAATTCTTGTTATAGAATTGTGAGGCACGTGTGGTGGGTTATTTAGAAAATAGTCTCTTTGATAATTGTTGTAAATTCTCTATTGTAATGGAATCGATTCCCTTGTTCGTGGATGTAGGCATATTCAGTCAAACCACGTAAATTCTCATGTCTTATCTTTCCCTTTTTTTGTTCTATTATCATTTTATTGTCGTCTGTTGAAAAGAATATATCATTTGATGTGGGGTGCTAACATAAGGTTAAGCCTAATCCCTAAGAATTTGGTTCATCATCAAATTAGAAATATGCTCATATTTTTTTAACAGGTGTGGACCTATACTTTTAATTTTATTTTTGAGATCCACCTAAATTAGATCACTTTATCATTTTGGACAAAATCTTATTATTACATATACAATAGATACAATCATTATTAAAACCTTACTATAAATTGAAAATTTTAAGTTCAAATCCTTACGATCTTCCACTTGAACTATATATATAATATCTTATATTTGCATGTCGGACATTAAAATCTTCCACTTGGAAAATACATACTAAATTTGAAGACGACGAAAGGAGTGGAGAAACGCGTAAAATATTTCTCCACACAGTCTATACCAAAATTTAAAATTTTGATCGATAACTCGATTCTTTTTGCAAACATTTTTGTTTTTCTTGCTACTATATACTATCTTACTCGACATGTTGGGAAGCAAACTCATCCCACATCGAAATATTGGAGAAAGTTTGTCCAATATATAAGTGTTCACCAAACTCCATTAGTATGAGGTTTTTTGGGAAATGCCCAAAAACAAATCCGTGCGGGCTTGACCCAAAACGGACAATATCATACAAATGCGGAGTTGGGGTGAAGGTGCGCGCGGTCCTAACAAGTGGTATTAGAGCCTAGGTTCGGGGTTTGTCAGAGTGGTGGACTGCGTGTTATGTGAAGTTCCCGATATGACAACAAGACCGGAGACCTACCGGGATGCCTTGAGTCGAAAGTCTTCCTGGCAAGTGTTGGTTAGGCGGCGTGGCCCGTTTGGTGATAACAGCGGTATAAGATGTTTGACAGATCAGGTGAAGTATTGAAGATTTGTGGTTGATTCCTTTTGTTATCAGATGAAGTGACCTATCGATTGAAGATTTGTGGTTGATTCTTTTTGTTGAATGTCTTCTTGACTTTATGGAGGTAAGGCGGCGTGTCTCGCAAAGATGTAGTGGCGTTGCAAGATGGTTAGCAAATCAAATGGATTAACCCTAAGGGGGGAAGGGGTCACAAGTGGTGTGGTCTTTCGACGACTAAATTCGATGTTGAGAAGTTTGATCGAAATATCAACTTTACATTATGGAAAGTAAGGATGCGTGCAATCCTTGTACAGAATTCAGTTGAAAAGGCTTTAGGTGTAAAGCCAGAGGGTATGACAGACATTAGATCGAAGGAGATGGACGAGAAGGCTTGCTCAGCGATTCAACTGTCTTTGGCAAATGAAGCTTTGCAGGAGGTGATCTCTAAAAAGACAGTGAAAACACTATGGGAAAATTTGGAGTCTCTCAATTTGAAAAAGACTCTAATGAACAAGTTTTACAAGAAATAATGCTTAAATTCACTCCGAATGAGTGAAGCTGAAGGTGGAGAATTGAAAGTTAGCAAACGTGCACTAGTGGTGATGAAGGCTAGAAAAGCAGGAAGCCTGTACGTGTTATAAGGCTCGACAGTGACAGGCTTTTCCATAGTTTCTTCATCGTATATGCCAGCCTCTGATATTAAAAAATTATGGCATATGAGGCTCGGACATATGAGCAAGAAAGGTTTGACACTTGAGAATCTTGAAGATGTGTCTACTAAGCTTCTTCCAAAGGTTAAGTTCAAGCAATGCTTGGACTTGATTGGTGTTGCTGATAATTGAGTCTTTTCTCGAAGGTGGAGCGAGCCTACTATGAAATTTAAGCCAAGGAGGAGATTTGTTAAAGTGTGGCTTAAATTAACTTTTAGAATGGTCAAGAAAGTTCCATATTTATGGCGCTGAGATGGCACCAAGTTGGTGCCAAGGTGGCATTGAGTTGTCACTGAGGTGGCGCTAAGATGATGCTAAGTTAGCGCTGAGGTGGCATTGAGTTGGTACTGAGTTGGTATCGGGTTGGCACGAGCTGGCACTGAGGTAGCGGCGAGTTATCACTGAGTTGTCGATGAGCTAGCACTAAGTTGGCGTATAAGTTGTAGGCAAGTTGCCAACGAGTTAGCACTGAACTAGCGTCGAGTTGTCGACAAGTTGACAGTGAGTTGTCATTGAGTTGATGCCGAGTTGTCACTGAGTTGTGATACAGTTGTCGCTGAGTTGTCATTACTATTCATATGACGACTGAAACTTTTCTATAAATAGAAACTTTATTGTTCAGGTTCAAAGTGTCATAAGGTCGGGAGCCTTGAGAGGGCCTTAAGGTCATGAGGCCTAGAGCCTAGAGCTGAGAGATAGAGCCTAGAAAGCCTAGAGAGTCGAAGCAAAGTCCTATGCTTCGTAAAAGCTTGTTGTGAGGCTTGTAAATCAGAGAGTTTGGGGAAACACTTGAGAGCTAATTTTTGTGATAGGATTGTGAGGTTCTCTGTGGGTGTTGGGTTAATTAGAGATAAGTTTTGTAAACTCTCTGTTATAGTGGAAGCACTCCCCTTGTTCGTGGACGCACTACAAGAAAATTTGCTTTTTACTACGAAAACTTTTACTACGCCATTTGAGACGTAGTAAGAACTACTTATTAACTACGTAAAAATTACCGTAGTGAATACTTGTAAAATAGGACGAACATTTACTACGATATTTGAAACGTAGCAAATAATTGATTAAAACTACGTAGGTTTAATATTATTACTATTAATATATTTTTTTTAAAATTAAATTTACTATTAAAAATAAAAAGTTATAAGAACTTTGTGGCATAAAATTTTGGCTCCAAAAATATCTCTTTCCCTCGTTTTTTACCATTTGCAAAGTACAAGTGATTGACTCTTCTCCCCAAAATAGAAATAAGACCAATAAGATGTTTCTCATTTCATTACAAGGGTTTCATTTCCAAATTAGAAGTCTGAGAGAAGGGTTCTATTCAGAAAACACATTTCGTGATTTCCAGACATCGGCAATTTGGGTCTTCCGTCACGACTCCTTCTCTTGCGCTTCTCTGAAAATGACGGCTTGGGTGGCTTCTATCACTTCTCCGGTGCTATTTCAGGAAAGACGGTAATTTCCCATCTCCAGCTATTTCGAGAACCGCGGCAGTAAAATTGTTCGAGAAGGGTTTTTCACACAATTGGAAGATGACAACTCTCCTTCTCCGGCTCTCCTCCAAGGACGGCAGGTAAGGTTCTTGTTCCAACTTTCTCTCACTAAAGTTTCGCCAACGTAGAATCCTGAAATGGGTCTTTGAATTCAGCTCGAATTTCAGCTCTCAATCCAGCTAAGAAAATACCTGGTTTCGTTCTTTTGATATTTTAGCAGAAAAAATTATGTTATTTGCCTTGTATGCTTGCTGGTACCCAAATCATCATCTTTTTGTTATGGGTTTGCATTCAAGCTTTGATCTTTTGGGATTTTTATTTTGGTACTGCTGCTTTTGTTTGAATCCGTTGGAGAGAGAGACAAGAGGGAAAAAACTTTATTTTTGGTTTTGATTGTCAATCTGGTTGAAGAGGGTGGAAATTTTAGTGTTGATGTGATTAAATTTGAGAAGCTTTGTAATTGATATGCCCAATGTTGATTGTTATGAAACTATTGTGATATGCGAATCTTCATTAGTTGGTGGCATGGGAAGTTCGGTTGTTCTATATTATGGGGGGTTTTCCTCTGTTGAGGATCTTAGGATTGTGGGAAGTTCGGTTGTTCTATAATAACATGATGAAATAATCTCATTTCAAATGCTTTGGGCCTTTTTTGGATTTTAGTTTATGTTTGCAAATGCTTGATTTATGCTAATTTGTATAATGGGCTATATTAGAAGGGTAAACTTCATGGAGAGTGATTTTGATTTAATACCCACTGATTTCCGTGAGAGAAATGAAGAGTTCACACTAAAGATTTCACTTGTTACATCTTGTTAATGGAGTTTTTGTTTTGCTGCAAAAATCAGAGTCATAAACTATGGCATGTGGAGACGAAAGATAATTGATGGAATTTGAGTAATATAAGCTTAAGAAGATCGAACACACACACACGCACACAAAAAAAAAAAAAAGAAAGAAAGAAAGAAAAGAAGAGATTTTGCGAGAAAAAAACTAATTTGTGAAAAATTGTAACCAAAAAATGGTACTGATATTGAATTTCTTGGAGCATTAATTGGGCAAGGTATCATATATGTGGCTGCAATATTCAAAAAAACTTTGTTATTGATCTGGATTGCACCTTGTGTCTGTTGCAGGATGGGATGAAGGAGTGCTAGGAATGAAAGTTGGAGAAGTTGCACGATTACGGGTAATAGACTGACCTTTTTGTTATGTGCAGTCAATCATTAGCTATAATAATCGGAGTAGTTGGAGAAGTTGCACGATTTTGGTAAATGAGCTAATTTGTGTTGGTAAAAGTCTCCAATCTAATTTGACTTATGCTTCATACCGAACAAGTATGAATAGAAAATAGTAGCATGGACAACATTAATTCCCATATCACCATCAAGTAGATGTTCTTTGGTTGGCTGTCAATGTTATTATTAATATTAATGACATATATACGCCATCCCAGGTTACAACCCCATTCCAATTATGAAAATCATGTGCCTCATTTCTTCATTCTATTATTTTCTTTTTATTTAACTATATAATATTTAAAATATTGATTCAAATCTGTGGTTCTTGTAATTGGGAAATGAGGGGTTTCAAATTAGTTATTTTTGTAACAGATCTGATTTTGCTAAAAAGAGTATCCTACAATATTCGTACACCTGAAATCAACATTTTTGTTGTAACATATATGCTCTTTAATATGACTTCAATAATAAGTTGAACTAAGGTAAACTTGAATATTCACCTTCAAGAAGGTATTTCAACCATTTAGAATTTTCCTTTCATGTCTTAATTATGTGAGCTGAAATTATGAGATTAGGGATACATGTATATTGGTTATCTTGATGAAATCATATTAATTTTGCTATGTTCAACATGTTTCTTGCTCATTCCTTTGATTCTATTGAAGTTTGTTGGAATTCTTGATTATGTGAGTATGTGAACTTTAGGTATTTTATGAATTGAGCTATGAGTTATGATCATACCTATGTTAATGGTGGAAATTAGATGAACAAGGCATGCTTAAGTGATCTAGGAACAAAGACACATGTTTATGCCAATTCTCCAAAATTTCCTTGGTGTGACTATCTCATAGAAAAGTGAATTGTGGGTTGTTGAGTTTGAATCTTTTAAAACTGTTTTAACTGGGTACTCTTGACATATTAGAGATGTTCTCTGAAAAAATTGGTTCCCATCCGATTTGATTTGAGTCCCGAGAAAAATAGCAACTTCCCCTGCTGTCCCCTGTTTTCAGAATTCGGTTTGTGGCTTGAGCAGAGGGACTAAACGATGGAGTTTTTGAAAATTGTTTTTCTGGTGTATTTCTGTGCATGTTAGGAGTATTACCACCAAATTTCAGATTATTTAGACTTCGTTTGATAAGGGAACAACGATCATCTTTCACAATTAGTGCTGCAGGAAATTTTCTGTTTTGTGTCGTGTTCAAACGAAAACTGGTATTTACTCATAAAGAACTAGAATTTGAGCCTTATATCACTGGAAAGATATGCTAGTCTAGTATTCTAGGAATTTTACGGCTTGTTAAAATTCATTCTATGCAAAGAGTTATGGTCGTTTTTCTACAATGCGTCAGTTTAAAATGTTTCTGCACAATATGCCTATATGAATACTTGATGAATTCTGTTGTGGAGCTTTCCTAATCCGTTTTCGTGCTTTCTCTTCGTATCTTTCCAACTTTTTCAGACCTGTACTTGTACTTAGTATGTAATACAATGTATGAATACTTGAATTAGCTTGTATAAGACCCGGTAATCCGAATTCTGTCGATCTATTTAACTAATTGGAATCCAATAGGGGGTCTATGTGTAATTAGATAAAACTTTTGTAAACTTTATTTAGTTACGTCGGAAACTTTGAATCTGAAATCTGATTTCTTTTTTTTTTCCAATTTATATTACTCAAATCAAGATTGATGTCACTCAACAAATTAAAAGTATATATACATATGATGGTGTCTCATGACTCTTATTTATCTGAATCTACATTACTGGATCGTTTAACAGTTTTCATTTGTCTCTTTCCTTGTTTGGGATTTATAAAAAACTTTAAGTAAAATTAGTCTTTGGTTCTATTTGCAGCTAGAACCCTGTTATTGAGAGAAAATAATGTGTACGTTACTGTTAAAACATTTAGTTGAACAGCAGCAATGCTGTTGGAGAAATTTTGCAGGATTTGGCTATTTTAGCATTAGGTCAGTTTGTTGGTCATGTAAATTAATGCCAGGCAATGTAGCTTTATGTCCTGATTGGGATGTGGTGTAGTTAAGATGGTTATAAGTTGCCTGGCTTAGTTTAAAATACCTGCCACAAAACCCTTAAAAGGATTATTTTTTGACACAACTTATCATTTCATTGTTAGTGTTTCTGTGACAATTGGTGCATCACTTATTGCAACGACGTATCAAGCAAGTGGCTATACAGAAGAACAAAAATCCTTGGAAAAGAGGTAATAATCTTATATTTGTTTATGGTTCTTTTCATATTATAAATGTAAATATCATATGTCATTGTACAATTAGATGAAAACATTGTAAGCTCGAGTGAGGATTCTTGTTGGGTGCGAGAAGGAGTTGAAGGAGTTCTCGTTGATGCGGGGAGTGCACCTATGGAAGAAGATGAAACATAGATATGTTGTAGCCTCAAGTTTGTATTTGAAAATTTAATCATTTGTTATAGTGTATGCAATCACTGGAATATTTTATGTCATCGTGTCTTTCATGCATATTTGTTTTCATATAACAAACTAGTTGAATGACCTCATTCTTCTTATGGCATGTGCAGATATGACTGTACCCAGGAAGAGGCAATACAATGAAACTTTGGAGAATATGCAGAAAAGAAGCGACACACAACAACATAGAGGTAGTAACTTCACTTAATAGAAAATAATTTTCCATTTCTTATGATAAATATTTCAACAAATATTAAGTTGTTTATATTTGTAGGTCAAAGTACGTCAGATGCACAAATTCAAGAGAACTTGAGCCAAACACAAGTTCAAGTGAGCTCAAGTCAAGTAGTTGAAAAAGGTAATTTTTCTGATTTGTATATCAAATATGATATAGTTTCCTTTTTAATAAATGTGTGAATAATACCAAAAATAACATTTTATGTGAAATTGCTGAAAATGCTCAAGTCAAAACTGGGAGGGGTGCAACAAAATTTCCTAAAGAATGGGATACGGGAAAAAAGCTTAAAGTTTTCCTTGATAGAAATGGAAGCGTGGCCGGAACTGACTATCAAAAGCTTGTCACCGCGATTGGATGCTTGGCTCGTATCGGGATTAGGCTACCAATAACTAGTGTGGCTTTCAGTGATATACCACAATATAATAGAGATATGATTTGGGATGAGGTCGAGGTTAGTCAAGTTTCGTTGCTTATATATACATAATATATATCAGACAAAATTATAACATTTTGTATTTTCAAATTGTTAAATACTTAGGCTAATACCGGACTACCTCCTGAAGCAAAGAATGTTGTGATGAGACCAGGTGCTGACATTTGGAGAAAATGGAAGAATAATGTCAAAAAAAAATACTTCTCGCCATACGAAGACGATGAAGTGTTTCCTAAGACACCACCTAGTGATGAAAGAATACAAGTAGATCAATGGTGGGAAATGGTCACGTACTGGAAAAATCCCAAAGTGCAGGTTTTCAGTTACTCTTAACACTTGATTTGTAATTCTTTTATGAAGTACAAAATACTTTTTAAAATTTTATTTTAATGTTATATAAACTATAGGAAGTTGCAAAGCAAAATGCATCAAATGTTTTACAGAAACAATGCCTCCACCGGACTGGACGAACGCCATTTTCTGTATTAGAGGAGGAGGTAGGATATTTTTCCCAATTTTAAGGGGTCTAAAATTTTTAAATGAATGTTATTATTATTATTATTATTATTATTATTATTATTATTATTATTATTATTATTATTATTATTATATTTTTGGAGTCTGAATGTCTATTAATTTTCTATTGTAATGAAAATTTTAGATGTCTGAAAAAGGAGTGAAAGATCCCTCTCGGTTAGATGTCTGGATGGAATCACGTTCTCGTGGAAATGGGATTGAAGATGATGAAACAACATCAGATGTGCATGTAAGTAAAGGACTCTTACTTATATTGATAATTTATTTATAATGGCTTTCTTTTGACCGTATGGATTTTTAAACTTTGAAGGGCCAACTAACTAGAGAGCTTACAAAGAAGTCAGAAGAAGAAAGAACGAAAGAATATAAAGATGAACTTTTCTTCACAGCGATGGGGAAAGACAAGCAAGGTCATATTAGATGTGTAGGAAGAGGTCATATCATCAATCAAACACGGTCTAGATGTATGTCAAGAGATGACAGATTGTTATCGAACAATCAAGAGGAATTACAGAAGCTTAGGGATGAGTTCGATAAACAAAAGGATGAGATGAAGGAAATGAAAGAAGAGTATATTCGTGAGAAGGAAAAATTGCTTGTGGAGCAGGAGAAAACAAGCATGCTGAACCAAAAATTAGGAGCTCTCCTTACTCAATTTCCTTCCATCTCATCTACTCCGTTGCATGGATCCCAGGTTACATATACATTATTTATATTATATTTATTGATTTTTCACACTTTATTTTATTATAACAGAAGTTGATACAATCACAGGTTCTTAATCCCTTAAAAAAAGCTCGAATTAATGGAGAGCATCAATCTAGTGTTCTACAAGAGGCTCATTCTATTCCAGATCATCAGGTTCTATAATTTTTGCATTATATAATTTAGTGCATTATGTAAATGATAATACTGTAATTTCGTCTATTGATGTTATAATTGTAGGTTGCTGGTGGCAAATGTAAAGAACAAGCAATTGGACATGGTTATAATTTGAAGGTGGTTTTATTTTTTTCAAAGAGATTTGAGAATAATAATAAAAAAGGATGTTTCAGTTTCAATATTTTGTGCAGTTTCAATTCTTTGAAGATATCATATTTTTATTTGCTTTCGTATTTTAGGTTGGGGCTCAAGTATATTTACATTGCCATGGAATACCAAAAAAAATTGTGGCAAAAGGTATTCTTATGGGATTTATTGAGTGTCCGGGACATGAGCTTAAATTTTGCAAGGCTGGGGTGACAAAGGCATTTGAAGCAAGTGAAAGATTAGTGAAACCTCATAAAGATATTGTAACTATCGGACAAGCTGTTAACAAAGTTGTTCAATGGGAGTTTGTAAATGTATGTAATTTATGCATTTCAAGATTTAGGTAATGAACAATTTTCATATTTCATGTCAATTTGAAGATCGTAATTGTTCTTATTTGTCTTTTGTCACAGGTTAGTGAGGTGTAGATAAAGATTTGGTTGGTTTTGCTAGTACGGTATGCTAATTTTGAAGGGAGAAGAATGTCATTTTGGTATGATTACAGGTTAGTAAGGTGTAGATAAAACTTTATGCAATTGAATGTTTGTCTTTTAATAAATGTGCAGAAGTTTCGAAAATCTTTTAGGGAAAATATGAGGACTTGATTCCACATTGTTGAATACCAGACTTTGTAGATAAATAGCTAGTAATTTTTACAGCATAGATGAAGCAATGTTTAACTTTTCTGTTGAAATTCTGGAAAAGAAATTAAATAGATTAGTTTGATTGGGGTTCCTTAGCGTAAGCTGATTATTTTTCTGTATTTTTTTAATTGTTGAGAGCTGGGTTATGTATTTTTTTTCTTTGTGATTGAGTTCTTGGAGAATGATTGGTGAGGCATAAATTGGTTAAAACTATTAAGGACAATAGTAAGGCTACAATTTATGTTATAGAACAATTTGTTTTAGTAAACCTTTGTTTTGTTTGTTTTGAAAGTCAGCATTGTGGCTTTTGTTTCAGGATGAGTTGGAAAATTATTCAATGAAAGGCAGTTGATATGCACTCAGGCTATTTTATGTTATGGAGCAATTTGTTTTAGTAAGACAATTGCTTTGATTGGTTTGCTAGTATGTGGCAGTGAATGGATAATGAATTAGTTCAAAGTTTTATCACTAATGAATGGAAAATCTTTGTTGTTTATTGAAGATCATAATTGTTTCTATTTGTTTTTGATTGCAGGTTAGTGGGGTGTAGATAAAGCTTTTGATGGTTTTGCTATTTTGATATGCTAACTTTGAAAGGAAAAGGTCATTTTGGTATGATTGAAGAAGTTGATTTAATCTCTAGGCTTTCATTTTGGTGTTATTGAAGAAATTGTTTGAACAGTTAGTGTTAAATACGATGAGTTTTGCTTGTTGGGGAGAATACTGATGATCATATATATTTACATGTATCCCCTTTTGAATATTGTATATGTATGGATGATGTTTATATTTCAATATAATTTTGATATTTGTTGGTCATATATATATTTTTTTGAAGGCATGAATTAATATTATTTATTTGTAGGTAAATTATAAAAATATATTACTAAACTAAATGATTTTTTAAATATTTACTACAAGAAAGTGCCCGTAGTAAAAGGTTGGAAAAATTAATTATATTCATGATAAAATATTCGCTACGATATTTTGGCCATACCAAATGCTCTATCTAATTACACGAAACGTTTGCTACGGCGATCCACTCGTAGGTATTAATATCTTTTTGTTACGGACAAAACCAACGTAGCAAAAAGCTTGTATATTTCCTACTGTATTTACTACGGAGATCGTACCGTAGCAAATGAAAAAATGAACGTAGTAAAAACTATTTGCTACGGCATTTTACCGTAGCAAAATATTTGATACGGCTACATCAGCTACGCCCCAAAATTCGTAGCAAACCCGTAGCAAAAAGCTTATTGCTACGAATTTCGCTCATTCGCTACATATTTTCGACCGTAGCAAAAGGCAGTTTGTTTTTTTGTAGTGACGTAGGCAAATTCTGCCGAACCACGTAAATTCTTGTGTCTTTCCTTTTCGTTTTCTATTCTATATCATTTATTGTGGTCAATTCAAGAAACAATATACTATTAGATCCGGGGATGCTATCCTAATACGACATTATTCAATTTTCATATATATTATATTTTTTTCCTAATGTATCATGTAATTTTGATTCATTGTTTCTTTCAACAGCTGGCAATAAGTCTTCGGAACAAAGTCAACAATCAATTGGCGAGGACATTGCACCAACTGGGATCAAATTGTTGATTGGCGAGGACATTGCAATAACTGGGAACAATGAGACTGAGGCCCAAAGACAAGGTAACAATAATGCATACATGCAATGGTAATCACAACGCAATTTCTTCCCTTGGAATCCTTTAATTGTTGTATTCGGATATCAGAAAGGGAGGCAATGAAGAGTATAGCAAAGATGGAAACACCCATACTTGTCGCAGCTAGGAATGGAGTGATAGAGATCATGGAAGAAGTTCTCGACAAGTTCAAAATCGCCATACTCGATTCCAACATCGATAACAAGAATGTGGTTCTGCTTGCTGCTGAAAATAGGAGGGCTAATGTGTATGATTATCTGCACAAGAAAGGACGCATGAAGGAGAGGATATTCGGGCAAACGGACAAGGATGGGAACAGTGCTTTACATCTTGCTGCCAGGCTGAAGGACGGTGCCGAACCATGGCCAGTCCCCGGCCCCGCCTTGCAAATGCAGTGCGAGGTGAAGTGGTACGAGGTAATTAACAAACTTTATGTTTCTGGTGTTGATTATCAGCGTATCAGCGGTGCTGGTGACCCCTGAGTTCGAAATTACCTTTATACATGGCCTATATATCAGGCTTTTGACTGTTCATGATCCTCTAACACTAGAATTATTATTCCTGTAAATAAATAATTTGTATTTATTAACGGATGACTAATGAATGAAGTTGGTATTAATCCATGCAGTTTGTGAAGGGTTCAATGGGTCAGCACTTCTTTCGATGGTTCAACGACAACAACGAAACCCCGAAGAATATATTCAAAACCACTCACAAGAACATTGTGAAGGAGGGTGGCGAATGGCTAAACAAAACTTCAAACTCCTTCTCCATTGTTGCAACTCTCATCGCCACTGTAGCTTTTGCAACCTCCGCCATCGTTCCTGGTGGAGTTAGTACTGACGGTAACCCCAACTTAGAAGACAAGCCGGCCTTCAGCATATTTGCCATCTCGTCTCTCATTGCCTTGTGCTCCTCCATAATTTGTGTCATGATGTTCCTAGCCATTCTCACCTCAAGGTAATATTGCAAGAATCTGGGCTCAACTATTCATAACTTTTACAAAAATAGAAAGGATAATTACAAATACTCGAGGGTTAACTAATCCAATTACTGAAAAATTATTACAATTGAGAAATTACAAAAAACACAATGAGACTTGAAAAAGTTCTTGATAAAGTCCGGAGATACAGGGTGTTTTCTGTAATTTTTCATTATGTTTTTCGCTACTCTTATCCAACCATGAGTGTTCTATCGTAAATTTTCAACCCTAAGGATGTTTTTTGGTAGTCGGGTACTCAGATTTAACTTCAAATGGGGGTATTCGTAATTATCTCAAAATAGAAAATAAGATATTTGAGAGGCTAATTAATCATCATAACAAACTAAACAAGCTTATTATAATTAAGCTCAAGACATGCATTTTAGATTTTGCTGAGATTGGTGAATGCATGCAGGTACCAGGACGTGGACTTCGGCAAGGATCTGCCTCGGAAGTTTCTGATAGGGCTGACGTCACTGTTCGTATCCATAACTTCAATGCTGATATCATTCTGCGCTGGTCATTCTTTCGTGCTCAAGGAGGAACTGAAATATGCAGCATTACCAGTGTATGCTATCACTTGCTTGGCCGTCACCGTCGTCACCATTGCGCAGTTCCCTTTCTATTTTGATCTTGTCATGATTACTTTCAGCAAGAAGCCTTGGAGCCACAAGTACACATGATTAATCTTTCTTGAAAATGTATACAATAAAGAAAACTTTTGACTTGTAATGTAGACCTAAATGTAATAAAGCATAAGGGAGGTGGAGTAATGCCTGAGAGCTTGTGATATAATCATGAACTTAATTAAGTTGAAACAGTTGTTTTTTTTTTTGTTTTTTTCTTTTTTTTTGACATTTAATTTTCCTGATTTTTGAGTTTCAATATTACAGTTGACACCCTCAGTGCCAATGTTTGAGAAAATTGAGATTTGGTTTGATCGTGTACGTATTAAATTTATTATTTAATTTATCATTCTTTATAATATTTATACCAATCACAAGAGTAATTACCTCATCATTATACTTGTTTAACTGAAATAATTAGGTTTAGTTTAGAATTATCGTTAGCCCAATGTATATGGAGTTATGCCTGACAACTTGTGATAACTAGTAAAAATAGTACGGGTTGCACACTTAATTATTAAAATCAAATTCCTTAAAAAATTAACCATTTAAAATTTAAAGTATATAATCTGTATAGCTCAATTTCAACCACAAATTTTAACTTCTTCTTCTTCTTCTTCTTCTTTTTTTTTTTTTTTTTTAAAGATCATAACCCATTGAATAATACACGCCTTTCTCTATCTAAGCTACCACTTTTCGGACACTTTTAAGAGATAATGTATTTATTTGAGTTGTGAGATCTTCCTCCATAGGGATGGAATAAAGCAAGGATTTGATAAGTTGAACCCTTCCTCCATGTTCTAAATTCACCACCTGATCCCCAACCGTCCATCGATCTCCTTGCTCTAATTTTATTAAAGGTTTCATAAAAAAGAATCATCTTTCGCCTTCCTTCAAACAAAGGAGCACCTAATTAGTATTTGATCGGCAATGACCCTCGTCGAAAGCCTAAAATATCACGAACCATCGTTGTTGCTTCCTCCGAGCCATTACCCATTGTGCATTAGTTCTTTTCAACGTTAACTTTTTGTCTAGATAGTTCTTCATACTTGTCCAAATTAAATTGTGCTTAATATACTATAATGAGGTTCAGCGGCTGTTGGTGAATATAAGTATGTCGTCCGCATCAACCAAATGCGAAAGCAATACCTAAATTTGCGGAGTTAGGAAATGTTCCCTGATCATTCTTCTCCATATAACTGTTAAAACACAAAGAAAAATCTGAAGCAATAACAAAAAGAGAAGGGAAGGGTGTACACAAAGACAAAAAATCTAAAGCAATAACAAAAAGAGAGGGGAAGAACGGATCACCTTATGTTCGGCCTCCTGTAGAGTGAAAAAATCGGCAGGAAGTCCCATTTACTATAACGGAAAACCAAAAGTTATTTATACAATTAGCAATCCACATTATCCACACTTCTGGAAATCCCTTCTTCCAAGAATTACGATAAAAAACTCCAATCAAGACGATCATATGTTTTTGTCAAATCCATTTTAAGCATCACATTCTGATTTCTCCAATTTGAATCCAGAGAGTGCGTCATCTCATGTGCTAACAATATGTTGTCGCTGATCATTCATCCTCTTATAAAACCCACTCTGATTTGGCTCCACTATTTTAGGTAAAACCTTAGCTGGTTGACTATTCATGAGAAACTTGGAGACGATTTTATTGGAAATGTTACATAGATTGATCTGTCTAAAATCGCTCCAATAAATTGGATTATCTAATTTTGGGATTAGTATGATAGAAGCCACCGTTAATCTATACTATTATATTAAGTGAGAGATCGTTAGAGTAACCGTTTTGATCTCTTGGACTCTAATTTATTTATTTATTTTTTTTTGAAAGGGTCTAAAATCATTTTCTATTTTTATTTTCTTTTAATCACTCTTTCAACTTGTTATTGTGTATTTCACTCTTAACTTCTTTTTTTTACTCTGCTTATTTCATTCTTTTATTATATATCTTTATTCTTTTTCCATATTTTTCTGATTTCTATTTTGTATTATCTTTTATATTTTTAATTATATTAAAAATAGTTATAAAATAGATGTCAACATAAAATTTTTAATTTAATATATATTTAAATGATAATAATTTTTATTATTTGTACCTGCTGACAGGTGTCGAATCCGTCAAAAATAATTAAAATACCTATTTAATGACTAAACACAGAGTATAGTGCAAACAGGGTCGATCCACAGAGACTGGTTGATTTATTTCTAACAATTGCAAAGAATTCACGAAAAGCAATAATTAAAAGGGGGGTTTTTGAGTTATTCTAACCTAAGTATGCGATTAAAATAAATAACAAGAATTAAAAAGCTAACTAAAACTAAACAAGTAAGATCACATAGGATTAAATCAATCAGAGGGAAAATTACCTAGCCAGGGATATTCGATTCGAATTGTTATATCGATCATCGACTCAAGGATAAATTTAAGTTATTCAGACAGATTGACTATAGTTGATAGAGACACTCGACTCAACCTCGTTTTTACTTAATTAGTCGGATAACCTAGAGACACTCGACAGTTATCTTCCCTAACAAATTCATAACCCCTAGAGACACTCGACAGGATTTAATGAATTCGCAGCATTAAGAATTATAAAAACACCAACCCTAATCAACCAAGTCGTGACACACGCAAGATTTAAATTAGATTATCAAATCCCTTAGTGAACGAGGAATTTTATCGCTAAAACCCTGTCACTAATTTACCACCTTTTATCAATCAAACTCTACTACACTTCAAGTATCATGAATGGCTATATGCAAATTAAACAACCTAGAGATCGTGCACTATCCCGAAATTGCCTAATCACAATAAACACGAAATACGGAGATAAGATAAATGCCTAAATAAACATAAATTAATAAAAACGGTTAGGTCTCACAATATCCAAATCGAATCTTAATCCCTAGCTAGATAATTAAAAACTTAGCTACTAAAATTCATCAAAATAAATAAAAAATTCTTTAACATAAATAAATTAAAATTGTCTAAAGAAGAAAGAAATTAAAAACAAGAAAAACTCCCGAAGTCGCTTCGTGTTGCTCGCGTCTCCCCAAAAGCTGCCTCCAATTGTTCACGTGATTCCCTCCAAAGCTGCTGCATATATATATATTTATATCCAAAGTCTTCTAATCCTCATACAAAGAGGAGTAAATTCGTGCCCTCCAAGAATCCCACCAAAGATGGGCCTCTTCCAATTATCCCAAATTAAACATGCAGCCTATCTCAAGCAATTTGGGCCCACCAATTAATTCTAAATATTCAGCCACAGCTCAAAGCCCACTCCAACTAATTAAGTCCACGGCCCCAACAAAGTAAATTGGACACAAAATTTTGGGAGTCAATGTCCACGTGTAAAGTATATGTGTCCACGTCAGCACTCCGGGGCCACATCAGCAGGCTCCGGCGACCTTGTCTTGAAATTGACAAATTTTGGGATTTATTGGAACACTTTTGTCGCCGAAGAAATTACTGTCCCGGAATTGCTAGTAGGGGTCACTTAGTGTCCCGATTTTGTAATTTTCAAAATATACCATTTGTCGGAAAAAAGCACAAATTCCTCTCGAATTATAGTACTCTCAAATGAAATGTAGTTCGATTTCCAAAAACTAATCCTTGATTTATTAAGTTGAGCCCCCATGTGGACGAATCAGAAGTTGCCACGTGTCATCTATACACGTAGAAACACGTACAAGTTTGAAGCTTTTCTTGAGCTTATATATATGGCAATTGTCTTCCCCTATCTTCTCATCCATCAATATTCAAACTTGTGTGTGTTTGATAACTAAGTTATAAGTTCCTCTTTTCTTTCCAAACTTTAAGGTACATTTGTAAGAGAAATTAAATATGTCTTACCTCTCCAACATCAACAACAATTTGTACAAGATTGACGATGTTGGTAGTCAAAGCTTCGGCGACGAAGGGTACAGTTACTATCCGCCAATGACTCACAACCTGATTGAAAGGGATGAAGATGATGATCAAAATGACGATGGGACATACGATTACGCGCCGGCTGCTTGAAGATTGCCCTGCGAGAGGCCACCTTCATGTTTGTCACGGAAATGTTCTTTACGGAGTAGATTAATATAAGAAATGTAGCTTTGTAATGTTATAGACTTATAGTTCGGCATAGGTTAACTAGGAACCTTCGAAGTTTCACTATTTTAACTTTATATAGCTCTATGTAGTTTATGTATTTCTATGCATATGAGTGAAATATGAGATGAAACACAAATTATGAAAGCAAAGACCCCATTTGAATTTTAATATTGAAAAATGCAATACTTCAATCTCCAAATTAACAAAAAAAACCTTGCATTCATGTCAAGTGGAGCTTCCATATGGATGAATCACGACACAATATTCGAGACGGCGTGGACTCGTCCACATAATTGAGACACAATGAGCACACCCTTTCAAGTTCAAACCCTAGGCTACCTCACGCTCGGCTGAATTTTGAGCTTTCTTGAGCTTATATAAGTGTCTATGGTCTTCACTTGCTATGGCGTCCATAAAAAAATTCAATAAAATATATTACTACCAAGTGTATCACTAATTATTAATTCCCTCGTTTCCATACTTTAAGGTATATTTTAAGAAAAAATATGTCTTCTCTTTCAAACAACAATAACAACTCTCTTCTTTCAAACAACAATAACAACTCATTGTACGAGAACATCGTCCTTAGTGAAGAATTTGGTGACGACGGGTACAATTATCCTCTTCCTGTAATTGTACCGCTTGAGGGGGATGGAGATGATGATCAAAATGATGATGGGACGTACGATTACGCTCCGGCAGCTTGAAGATAGGTCTGTAGTGATTAGCTACTAGTTTTTGTAGTAGAGAGATAAGATAGCCTTTATTTTCATCATCTGAATTGCGGTTTTGCACTACTTGAACTACTCTCCTTCATGTTTGTCATGAAAAGTGTTATTCACGGAGTGGATTAATATATGATAAAGAAAATTACAAAATCGGGACACTAAGTGACCCCTTCTAGCAATTCCGGGACAGTAATTTCTCCGGCGACAAAAGTGTGCCAGTAAGTCAGAAAATTTGTCAATTTCAGGACAAAGGTCTCCTGAGCCTGCTGATGTGGCGTTGGAGTACTGACGTGGACACAAAATTTTGGGAGTCAATGTCCACATGTGTCCACGTCAGCACTCCGGCGCCACATCAGTAGGCTCCGGCGACCTTTGTCCTGAAATTGACAAATTTTGGTTTACTGGCACATTTTGTCGCCGAAGAAATTAATGTCCCGGAATTGTTAGTAGGGGTCACTTAGTGTCCCGATTTTGTAATTTTCCCTTTATCATTGTCGGTCTTTTCTTCCCATTTTAATCCTAATTATAAATTCTCAGACTAATTCATAATTAAATTCTATATATATTTTGCATGATTTTTAAGGTATATTTGTGGACGAACTCGTGGAAAAAACCAGTCACGATCCTCCATTGACGGAGCTTGAGGATGGGACGGCCAACAAGAAATATCCCGAGAACTATCGAACCTGCGTGGGTCTTCTTATTTGGATTAAAAAACTAATCTTGGGACTACGTAAGTTTCTAATTCGTCCTATATATTATATATCTATGGTATCAATGATTTTATAGTTCAAAAAATTCTTTCTTTTAATTATTAATGTTAATTTTTGTCCTAGTGGATTTTGTCGTGAAGCCAAACCGTGAGCCACTGGATTCGATGGATCCAGAATCTGATCATAAACAAGGTGAAAATCTGATATTTCTATTTAATTTTGACAATGTTGATACGGACAACAACCCGATCCTTGTTGCTTAAATTCATAATTAATCAAGAATTGGTATATTACATATTCCAAGTATTAGATTAAGTAGCACCAATTATATAATTAAAATTATGCTAATCTTTTCTCAGAGCAAGGATTAAGCAAACCTCAAGCTCAAGATCACCAGTTCTTTCCAGACAATTATCTCACATGCTTTCATGGTCTCAAGCTACTATCCAAAGCAATGTTGGTAATCTTAGAGCTAGGTAATTAATTGGTCATTATTAGCCAACAATTAACATAATAAACCCCATAATTAAATACTAAAACTCTCTTTCAATACAATTAAGGCTCCAGGGATATAGTAAAACTCAGAGAGAAAAAGCGGAAACATATATGGTCACTTCAAATCATCGAAGCACTTCTCAAAGACGCCTCAACTTACGAATACGAAAACAACGGGAGAGGCCCCAACCTTTTATCCACCCAAAAAGGAGGAACCACTCCGTACGCCCTTATTGACGGCGGCGCCGTAGGTTTCAGCACAAGCATACTAATAGAAACGCCCGTGCACAACGATGGTGGTGCACCTGCACCACGACCAACCGATCAGGGTAATGATCCTTCAAAAGGACCACCAATTGAAAGCAACATAAAAGAAAACTGGTTGGAAATGGAGAACAAGGAGACGCCGCTGCTCATCGCGGCGAAAAAAGGGGTGACGGAAATGGTGGAGAGGATTCTGCAGCAGTTTCCGGTGGCGATGCACGACATGAACAACGAGAAGAAGAACTTGGTGCTGCTTGCAGCGGAGAATAGACAGCCACATGTGTACAATTTCTTGCTTAAACAGAAAATGATGATGGAGATTATATTTCGGAAAATGGATCACGGTAGGAATCATGGTTCGCCGGAACAGTCGCGGGGAACGGAACGGAGGCCACCGTTCCAGTTCCGTTGCAATGACGCGGAACGAAAGCGGCAAAAACACGGCCACTTCTCAAAAAGATGTATAAAATCCCAAAATTTTATTTTAAAACTCATTTTAATTTATAATTTTATATTAGAATCAATTAGTATTATATTTAGATTTGTTATATTTACTCAAATAAGAGATTGCACATATTCTTATAATGACTACCGAACCATACAATAAACATAGTTGTGTAACAAAAGAAAAGTTGTTCAACATACTCCAATAGGAATGTTGAAATAGATATATAATGATACATTATTTATTAATAAGAAGTGGAATGACGAGGGGTAGAACATCAGAATTGTCTCTCTCTTCTGAGGAGTTTCGAACATAATCACAGTATAAAATCTCTAAGTCAAAGAAGGAAATTCTGACGACAACTTGATTGGATAAGAATCAAATATAATCACAGGTCTCTCTCCTGGCGTATATATGAACTTGAAAAGGTGAGAGAAAAAGGTTAAGATAATAAATTAACTAATAGTATGGACTCCAAATTATTAAGATAACCAATAAATGAAAAAATTTGCATTCAAAAATAAACTAAAAATAAATTTAAAATAGAAAAGATACCAACTAACTTGAAATTTTCAATTAACGGGGATGGAAGAGAATTAGAGATGGAGATCGAGTTCTTCTTCTCTGCTCAAAGAATTTTCACCGTAGCAACTCTCAAAGCTTTTCACGCCATTTCTTCTTTCTCTTACAAAGAGTTCTTCTTCTTACCTGAGTACAGAGCTGGGACTTTTTTTTTCTTTTTTCTCTTGCAAATCTGGGATGGGAGTTGGGATTTTTTTTTTTCTCTCGAGCAAATTAGATCTGGATTTCTCTCTCTCAAACCATGGCAGATGAAGAGGCAAATCAGATCTGTGATTTCTCTCTCTCAAACCATGGCATGTGAAGACTAAAAGTGAGCCAGGTAAATAATTGTGAGCAAGGAATCTAATATCATATCAATTGCACAAAAGAAAAATGGTATACACAGCGTTCCGTTCCGTTCCGCCGTTATAACGCCATGGAACGGCGTTCCAAAGCAAAAAAAAGGCGTTCCAGGTCGATTTCCGTTCCATACCGGAACAGCGGAACGGAGGCTACCGTTCCCGTTCCGGCCGTTCCGGCGAACCATGGTAGGAATAGTGCTCTGCATCTTGCGGCGAGGTTGGGTGAACGTCGGCAGTGGCTCATACCTGGGGCAGCGCTGCAGATGCAGTGGGAGATTAAGTGGTACGAGGTATGAAAAGATTGATTATTAATTATTCTTTCAATTTGAATTCGGAATATTACAGAAACTTCCCTTTTAACACATTTCAAGATTTGAATCATGAATAACATGCTTCAAAAATTGTCCATTTTCATAATATGCCAGTATACTTATCGTCCCTTTACGATCTAGATCAGTGGTGTAAAGAGGTGTTTGTATAACTGATTTTGATTTCCTTAGATGTCAACATTATTTATTTTATTCTTGTTCATCATCAGATTTGGCTTTTCGGTTGTAAATTGGGTTGATAAATCTTACCTTTAGAGTTTTGGCCACAAATTTCTCCAGTATCAAAGTCGGTTGTAATTCAATTGCTAAATCTTAACATCAGGGTTTTAGCGACAAATATCTTCGGCTGCAACACAAATGTCTTTAATTGTGGATTCGATTGAATTTTAGTGACAAATTGTCTACCGTTTCAAATTCGATTATTGCATTTTAATTGCTAAATCTTGCTATCACAATTTCAATGCAAATATTTTCAGTCGCAAATTCGGTTACAAGGTTTTGTTATTGGTTGCAAAAATGGCTCATACACAATTTGTGATATGCAGTTTGTGAAGAAATCAATGCCACACAACTTCTTCCCGCGATACAACATAAATAGGCAAACGTCGCGTGACATATTCAGCTCCACCCACCGTGACCTAGTGAAGGAGTGCGGCCAGTGGCTGGTCAGCACATCGGAGTCCTGCTCCGTCGTGGCCACACTCATCACCACGTTCGCGTTCGCCACCTCCTCCACTGTCCCCGGCGGAGTCAAATCCGACAGCGGCATTCCCACACTAGAAAATCAGCCCGCCTTCTGCATTTTCGCCATTGCTTCCCTCATCGCGCTTTGCTTCTCAGTCTTCGCGGTCGTCATATTCCTCGCCATTCTGACTTCCCGGTATAGCAAAATCACAAATCAACCCCTCAAATGCTCAGCCAAAAATCGATGTTAAGCCAATGTTTATGACATTAAAGCTTAATTCTGTATTGTGATTATAATCTCGAGATAATTGTGATCTTGCTTGCAGGTACCAGCTGGACGTAGACTTCGGCAAGGGTCATCATCGGAAGTTCCTGATAGGGCTGATGTCACTGTTCGCGTCCATAACTTCAATGCTGATATCATTCTGCGCCGGTCATTCTTTCGTTCTCAAGGATGAACTGAAATATGCAGCTTTGCCTATGTATGCAATTACTTGTTCGACTGTCACGGTCGTCACCATTGCGCAATTCCCCTTCTACTTTGATCTCGTCATAATTACTTTCAGCAAGACACCTTGGAACTACTAGAATAATTGATTAATTAATTTATCTTTCTTGAAAGTATATACAATAAAGAAAACTTTTGACTTTTAATTGTAGACCAAAATGTAATAGAGCTAAATGGAGGTGGAGTTATGCTCGACAACTTGTGATCATCAGGAACTTAACATCATGTTAATGTAGTTAATTGCTTTTATTTGTTTATTTCTTGACATTTTCGGGATCGTTTGAGTTCCAATATTACCATCTGACACCCTCGGAAATTCTAATACATATATAGTTTGACCAAATACCAACAAATTCTAATGATAGGTGTATTTTCCTTATTATTTAATGAGTCGTTCTTTCTGAAGTGTAAAATACTACTCTTAATTATAGTTCGGAAAATTTATAATCATCCTATTTTCATTATAAATTCAAAATATTTTTTATAATTTTAATTTAATTCAATTTATCTTTTGAACCGAAAAACTCACAAAATAAAAAGGAGGCAAAAAACCCTACGAATTAGTTTACTTCGTTAGCGTTTAACGGTGTTTACTTGAATTGGCTCAAGGCCTTATGGCAGCCCGCAGGCCCAATTGATTCCATTTATTGCAATGGGTTATTTAACAACTGAAAAAATGTGTTGCAAGATAACCCATAATGGGATAACCAAATGACAAATATGCCCTGACTTAGTTTTAATAATTACGATCATATTGCTTCGAGTTCTTCCTCAGATTGGCTCTCCACCGACTTTCTCTCTCCTTTTTACTCTTTTTCTCGAATTGGGTCCAGTCAAAACTCGCCGGAGAGGAGCATCGGCTTTCAAAGTTTTCACCGGCGGTTTTCACCGGAAATATGAGAAGAAATTTCGAAACGAGACTCTATCGGTAGAAGAGCGCTTTAATGGCGATGAGAAGAGATTGAAATTATTAATTTTTTTTCTTTGAGTTTCAATCGCTGTTGATTTCGTGTTGATTGGTGATTTTGACTATCATCTTTGGGGGAAGAAGACTGAAGAGGAATCCCATTCCCTAGCCTTGGTTGTTGCTGCTCTTGCTTTTGGTTGTGAAAACGCATTCCCATGGTTTGTCTCTGTATCTATATCAATTTTCAACTCAAGGATATTAAAATTGCTCAGAATTTCTAAAGATTTTTTTTAGAGAGAATTTGAGTTGGGAGGAGGAGAGGTACAGATAGGGCTGTAAATGGATATTCGAAAATTCGATATCCGTCCGCATCCGAATTCGTTTACAGAGGATATTATTCGAATCCGTCTCAAGAGGATATTATCCGTATCCGATTATAGACATCCGAATTATAAACGGATAAGGATATGGTAAAAAGACATCCGATCCGTTTAACATCTGATCCGTTTCATTATCCGTTAGATATATCCGTTATCCGATTTATCCGTAATCCGTATCCGATAAATAATATATTATATTAAAATATATACACACAATTGTATATGTATGATAGATTATTAGTATTAAGTAAATTTTTTAGCGCATTTATTAAAGAAAAAACTTAGGTTTTATATTTTCACTTCAATATTCATATAGAGATAATATAATTAACATATATTATGTTATCAATAAAAGTATTATATTTCAAATTAATTATATGATAAAATTTATAATTTCACCAAATTATACATTCGCTAAAAAATAAAAATGATCTATATAGATATACTTATTATTTCTCTATTCGTCTAAGATATATATATTCAAAGTTATATAATTATTAAATAATTTATCTATAAATGAATAGTTGATAATCTGATTAAAAATTCGAAGTTATATAATTAAATAATTTATGTCAAATTTTGAATAGTTTAAAATCCGACTAAAATCCGAATCCGTCCGAATCCGCCTTGTATCCGCATAAAAAGGATATTATCCGAATTCAATTTAGAAGGATATTATCCGTATCCGTCCGAATCATAAACGGATAAGGATATGATAATCATACATCCGATCCGTTTACTATCCGTTTACACCCCTAGGTACAGACGTATTCATTGAGATTAAGGGTGTATTTGAAAATTCACTTGAAATTAGTTGTGGTGTAACTAGCCAAGTAAACAACCCAAGAATAGAGAATTAATAGACCATTTTTGAAAACAGCTAAGGCCCGTTTACTTTGGCCAAAATGTTATTGAATGTCATGTTTTTGGATGTTGGTGTAGCTACACAATTAGGCAATATCCCTCATTTACTTTTCCTTTTTTTGTTTAGGTTTTTGGTAGGTTGCTGAGTGAACATGTTTACTTTTAATGTAACTAGTCACTGTGGCACGCGGTCCCTACGTGCAAAACGAATTCTTAATATAATTAATTATTTATAATAAATTAGATATAAGAAATTTTTTTTAAAAAAACAAATTTATTCAAATTTACAACCAAAAGCAAAATAGAACAGAACAAAAACAAATAGAATAGGGAAACATACCGATAAAGAAATCTTCATTGATTTTCTATGCCCCACTAATTTAGTAATTCCTCTTCCCTTCCACCAAGTACTGATTGAAGGAAAAAGAAAAAGTTAATGAGAACTTCTACTTATTCTATTGCTTTATCAGAATATATATATATATTTAATATAATTTATAGAACGAAAGCATAATATATACATTCTTTGAATTCGAAACAGTTGTTGAGACGGTGAGTTAGAGAGGAAGTTACTGATAAGTTGAGAAAAGAAGTTAGAATATTGGAGTTGAGGAGTTATGATTGTGTGAAACTTCCCAAAATAAAATTTCCAAAATACCCTTTGAACCATATGTACTTTAATTGATAAAATTAAGGATATAATAGGTAACACCAAAAAATTGGTGTTTTGGTGTCACAAACTGACGTTTGTGAGTGAAAAGAGTGTTTCTTTTTAATATAGTATAGATATTAATGAGGGTTAACACATAAATTACCAACTGGCCCTCAAGCTTTATTCTTTTATTCCATTCCTCATTCCTCAATGAAACAGTATATTCCCTTTACTACAATGAAGGTCGTGTGCTTCCGATCTTCGGGGGCCATGGAGATCTGGTAATAGCCCTGGAAAGCATCCATCATGCTGAGCATCTTGCACACGACCGTCGAGTCGATGAGCTGATCTATTCGAGGCAACGGATATGGATCTTTCGGGCAAGCCTTGTTGAGGTCGGTGAAATCGTTATACATTTTCCATTTCCCGCCCGTTTTTTGCACAAGGACAACATTGCACAACCAGTCAACGTATTGAGCTGGGGTAACGTATCCCGCGTCAAGGAGTTTGTTGACCTCGGTGTAACACCCCGAATTTCATTAACTAAATTCTTATGTTCATTATAATTTTATAAACTATATTTTATCAAACTTTCGTGAATTCATATTAAACTTAGAATTTATTTCATAACTTGAAAACATTTATTTCGTGAAATAATTGCCGAGTATGATTTAATTGTCAACTTGTCCTTAAATGCTCATTCTTTTAAATTGTAGGACCAAATTGCATCTTTATTTCCTTGGACTTAATTGATCAATTCTCAAATCTTTTCATCCTTAATTGCATGATTTGAATCTTTGAGGGACTAAATAGCAATTTGTGAATTTCACACATATCAAAATGGTGAATCACGGTATATTACATCTTCAAGCTTCCAAGATCATTTCATCCAAAATTCACCAACATATTTGCTTCCTTCTCGGTTCGGTTCCTTCAAGAGAAGAGAAAATATTTTCTCAAGTTCAATCAAGTTTAATTTATTCAAGACAAGCTTTTAAGCTCAATCATCCTCTCATCATCTTTCTTCTCCATTTCTTGTTCTTCAAAGGTGGGCTTGTGCATGAATTCTTAGTTCTTGATGATTTTCATAGAAGCTAGGGTTTGTGATTGATGCAATATATGGATTATTTGTTGGTAGATGCATGAATATGTGATTATAACTTGAATTGAAGCATGAATTCTTGAAGAACTTGAGCTTGTGTGATGGTTTGGAGTATGGGCTTGAAAGTGGAGAATTGTAATGATCAAGCATGATTTAAGTGTTTTAGTTGCATTTTATTGTATATGGAACATGTATGCATTTAAATTACCAGTTTTCTTGCATTTAAAGGTGGATTTGACGTTGTTTTGAGTGTTGTTGTTGTTATGCCGAGAGCCTCCCCTGTTCTGCTCTGTTTCTGCATTTGCAGAGGAGCGGGAACGGCCTTCCCGTCCCCAGTTCATTTTGGGAACGGCCGTTCCCACTCATTTGAATTCAAAGACGGCACGCATGGGAACGGTCGTTTCCATTTTGGCCTGCAAGCCGGAAGGGCCGTTCCCAGCATAAGTAGCCATTTTAAATTAAAAGCGCAGGGGCGTTTTCGGTGAGCTATGGGAACGGCCCTTCCCATTTTACAGAACAAATGTGACTGCATAAAATGTGATTTTTGGGATTTTAAGCCAATGTATTCTTTAACCCCAAATTGTTATTATATGATTGATTATATGCCAAAACATGATAATTGCATGCCATATTGTATATTGCTCGTCATTTCGTTGCATGTTCATCGTTCGTCATATTTGGTACATTTAGAGTCATGTCTCACGTGTACACGACTATCTTACACAGACCAGCTTCACGGGGGCGAGGAGCAAGCTTTGTAGACCATACCCTACTTGTATTTTATCGGTAAAGGTGAGGTTTAATTACTAGTTATATATAGAACCCGTATAACCATTATGTGGAATTTCAAGCCAAAAGGTATATATATATATCTATTTATAGTGATTTCTAAACTCGTAAACAATTGCAAGCAAGCCATGTTCATGCAAAGCAAGTCATGTATCGTGATTGATTGATTGATCATGTTTTGGCGAGTAAAGCATGTCACGTTGGGCCCGAGGGTAGTTATTTGAGCCAACCGGGAAAGCATGGGCTGACGGGTAACTCGAACGCTATCCTCACCACATTGGGATGACCCCTGAATCCACTAGGAGATTAGTGGAGGAAGGAGTTCCGGGCTTAGGGATTCATGTACCCTCTGCTCAATGAGATTGGATGGTGGGGCCTTGTAATCCCACCATCAACCGGAGGAAGAAGGAGACTGGGGACAGGTCCGGCACCACGGATTGTCATTGGGTTATTGTCATGATTGCACTTATTGATTGTCTTACTTGAATACAATATGCACGATTGCACGATAACTGAATTGCATGATCACCTATTGATAACTAAAGCAAGCATGTATTGTACACAGTCGGAGTAAGGTTGGAGATTTGCCCTCACTCGCCGGGCCACATACTGAACGCATGAAAGTGATTAAAGCATGTAATATTGATAGTTGTAATCTCGGGCGAGTTCTATGTTATTTTGAACTTATATTACTTTTAGTTATAAAGCCTTACCCGAGGTTATAACTTGCATGTTATTTGAACTAATATATAGTTATTACCCCTCACCCAGTCTTCCATGGACTGACGCCCCACTTTTCAGGTTGTCGCGGTCGTGTGCTAGGCGGAAGTCAGAGTCGTGTCATGTCATCCAGTTGAGTCTAGAACTTCATACACTTTCATGTTATTGATCTTGACATTTCAGAGTCAGTATGTTATGGTTATTATTAGTATCTGGAGACTTTTATCTGTATAATATATAGGAGATGATAATGTATTGATCCATGATGGTACCTATTAGTATCTATGTTTTTAGTGTAAATACGGTACCTATATGTATTAATGAAATAATGCTTCCGCCTTTAAATTGTATGTCTTGGTTTTGTATTGCTTTGGGGTATAGTCCCGCCCAGCTAGCCTGTTTCTTTTACTTGCCACCCGTTCGCTATAGGTTAGTTCATGTACGGATTATCCATTTCGTATGTGGATCGGCCTATAGTGCGGGGGTGTGGTATCTCTACGTATAGGGGTGCTACACTCGGCCTCGATGATATCATTCCTCGCTCGACTTTGGGGTCTCAACTTCTGTTTGATGGGCTTAACCGACGGGTCGATCCCGAGCCTATGGCAGATCACTTTCCGATCGACGCCGATCAGATCTTTGGCTGCCCACATGAAGATGTCCGAGTTATCCCGCAAGAACTCTATCATCATGATCTCATGGTGGGGATGCATGTTCGCCCCAATCTTGGTGGTCTTGCTGCTATCTCCGGGGACAAGGCCAATTTCCTTAAGTTCTTCGGCAGGTTCGAGCAGCTCGCTAACCTTCCTCTTTTCGAGCTGTCGGGGATCTCTTGGCCTCGCTTTCCTTCGTGGGGAGCTCGATCTCCCCATCGGCGTAGGTCTGGAGGTCGAGATCTCCCGCTACCTCTTTCCCAGAAGGCTTCTTTAGGACGATGGTTAGCAAGCCTAGTTGTCTATAACATCGCAAGTCACCTCTCCGACCCCATTTGGGGTGGGCATTTTCAGCTTCTGGTGATATGTCGAGACGATTGCTTTGAATTGTATGAGGCCAGTTCGGCCGAAGATCATGTTATATGTTAGGGGCATGTTGACGATGACATACTCGACCTCTTGGGTCACCTTCTTGGGAGATGTTCCCATCGAGGTAAGAAGTCGGATGCGCCCTAGAGGAATAACTTCCGATCCCCCGAACCCGGACAGTGGTGTTCGGATCGGATCGAGTTTTAGATTATGCAATTTTATTTTTACAAGAGTCGAGTAAGGGATAATGTTCGAGCTGCTTCCATTATCAACTAGGCATTTGGTTACATCATAATTAGCCACCCCTAAGGTCACCACCATCGGACAATTAGGCGCTCCGCCTTCCCTATGGGGGCCTGGGCGGCTATCACTCTCACTAAAGCTAACCTCCTGCCTCTCCCACTCTCTACCCTGATCGATCTGGAAGACCTCTTCGTGAGGGGCATTGAACTCTCGAGCTGCTCTCCTGATGTTCCTTTTTCGAGCTGCATTGGAACCGCCGCCCTCATGCCCCCGACAATCATATAGATCTTGCCGTTGGTGGGGGGATTGTCTTCAGATCTCTCTAGCGGCTGCTTTCCTGATCTTTTCAGGGGAGACCTTGACCTGGAACGATTGTGGTCGTTCGGCCTTCCCGCCCTCTCAGAGTAGTGGTCGATCTTTCGAACAAAATCCTTCAGGTGTCCCCCCTGAATGAGTCTTTCGATCTCATCACGGAGCGGTGGTGTGGCCCCACTGTTGATGGTAGCCGTAGAATTTTCCCGATTTCTCAGCCTTCGGGCCCTCCCGAATGGGCTTTAGTTTCTTCAGAAGGCTCTGATCCATGACCACGTAGATCTGGTCGATGGGCTTGGTCAAGGGGACATAGTTTCGTCGGTCGACCTGGGTCGGTAGGTCGACTTTCCCCTTGATTTTCTTCTGCTCGTTCCCCTTCCGGTTGAGGGGCGAGCTCGACCCAATGGCCTACCGCTCAGATCGAGGCGGAGGTCCGTGCGCTAGTGCTATCTTCTCTACGCGCATGAAACCGTGGGCGATATCCTGTATCTCCGTTAGTTTGCAAGGCTCGGCCCTGGCGATCTCGTCCGCCCATAAGCGGTTACGGAGAGCTCGATGGACTACCGAGAGCAGGGTGTCCATCATCGGGTTCTCGACCCGAACCACTTCCCTCGAAAAGCGAGTCATGAAATCTCGCAGGGACTCCCCCTCCCTCTGGTAGATGCTATTGAGATAAGAGGGTGGGAGCTTCTCCCCGAACATTGAGGAGAAGTGCGCCGAGAACCGATCTACGAACCGGTTGTAGGTCGTTATGCACCGCGGTGGCAGACGGATGAACCAATCCTGAGCGGGGCCCGTCAACGTAGTGACAAAGAGTTTGGCCCAAATTTGTTGGGAATGAGAGTGCAGCAACATACGGTTTTCGAAGGCTGTCACATGTTTTTCGGGATCGGTGGTCCCGTTATACATGGGCAGGCCCATCGGGATTCGATCTCCATCGCAGGTTGTGCGGAGAATGTCCTCGCAGAAGGGAGAAGCTTCCTCCCGGTCGTTGCGGTAACGGAGAGGGCGTCGGTTCAACCCATCACGGAAATCGACCTGTCTCTGGTTGACCTGAGAACCTCGGTCGCCCAGGCGGTCTTGGACCCGTTTCCGTGGCAGGTTCGCGTGACGATCAGGCTCATTTTCAACTAGAGCCGCGGCTTTCCGGGCCGCCTCCTCCTTCGCAGATCGTGCGGGGATCCTTGTACGGAGGTCGTCGAACTCCTCGTCGTTTTCGTCAACCACGCACTTGCCGCGATTGTTGCGGCTGGGGTTATCAGATTCCCCATGACCCTCGCGCGGGACCTCTTTGCTCATCACGGGGGGAGATGGCGGTGGGGCGAACCCCTGGACCTGGCCCGTCCCGATCTGGGGACTAAGGCCCCAAATGATGTGGGTGGGACGCCCGTCAAGTGGCTGGAAGACATAGGGAACCGGGTTTCCATATGCTTGGATCGGGGGCCCCAGCGCGTTGCCCAACACGGGATTCGGGATGGTGGTGGTTGGGCTGGCCCTTGGTAGCTCGGGGTGCCTTGGTTCGCGACCCTCCGTTTGAGCGCTCTCGATCTTGACCCGCCATTGGTCGAGAAATGCATCCAGGTCCCCCTGAGTGACGGTGATCCTAGGAGTGGCCTCAGGTGGAGGCAGTGGAACGTTGGTGCTGGGCCCGGCAGGAGGGACAGTGGAGATGTTGCCAAGCGGCGCGCTGTGGTATTGCCTGCCTTTGGCAACCTCTTCCATGTCTTCCTCCCGAAGGGTGTTTCTTGTGTTAACCATTGCGACTTGAAAAGGAAGGTGTGAAGGGGCTTTTATCTAGGTTGATGTGAGAAGAGGGTTTCTCACAGACGGCGCCAAACTGATCTGGCTCAAATCTGGTCGATCTGGCTGTCAGATATGGGCCAATCAGTCAAGAATTTGTTTAAGTGGACTCTTTATCGACCTGAAAGCACTAACACACGTGAGCTAAGTACCAGCTTGGGGAACTTGGGGCCCAAGTTTGGCACTCCGACGCACAAGTTAGTAATGTAGCTCTTTAGAAAGAGAATAAATGCAGTTTAATGCTGAGTAAATGCTTACCAACTACTGTTCAAGGGGCGAGTATTTATAGCCCTGGCCAAATAACACAGTAATGCGTGTACCGCAAGTGTGCATTAATGGTGCTGCCAATCGTCGATTTGGGTGTCGGACGATGGAGCTAGCTGGAGACAGGTCGTTTGTACCTTCTTTCCCCTTCGGGTAAAGACGGGGACTAACGGGCATTTAAGGCGCCGCAGTGCGCCTGTTCTAGGGAATGAGAAGGGTACACGTGTCGCGACAGGAGTGCTTTACAGTATTCGGGTGTCTGGTGACATGATCGTATCGATCTGCAGATCAATATTGTCTTCAGGGCCCTATTACTGTGGATTACTCAAGGAAGCAGATCATGGGGCGGCATATAGTCCAGATCGATCAGATGATCTGGTAGTCGTTTATAGATCTGATGATCTAGTGGAGACCTGACGATCAGGCCATGTCTGCTCGCCACGTCCTGTCCAAGTGGCCGTCTCTGGCTAGTCCAGATTGGCGCGAGATCCACGTGGCTCCAACGAGGGCGTGCCACGTGACAAAGTATTATCATGCCATATCAGAGTGGAATCAAATCACATCTGAACTGCAAAATTAATATTGATATTTTTTTTTTATAAGAGGATGATGTTAAATTTATCTAGTACCTTAAGGAGTTTTGCCACATCCTCCCATAAATTTTAATAAACTTGTACCGTTTGATAGTTTCAATAGGATCCCATAAATCAATTCCGAAGGGTGTGTAGCCAACCTTACTCTCGTAAATCTCGAAGAGTGGGCAGCTACTTTACACCTAAATTTTAATGGAACAAGAAAATTAGTTGGATTTCTCCAAGGCCCAAGCGACAATATTTTAAATAAGCCTAATGGCGAAAATATAAAAAGAATGAGCCCGAAGGAAATTCAAGTTCAAGAATTGGAAGTAGCCCAACGTGTTTAACGTGGCTGAAAAAGAGGTTTGGCATAATATAAAGCTGATAAATCTATCTTTATACTTTAGTCCATCAAAGAGATAAAGAATAGTTAAAACTTTTGTAGGCGTCACGTGAAATAAAAAAGAAATAAGACATATATAAATTAAGAGGGTTTTTGCCAAGTTTATTTTAAAGAATTTATAAATTTTTATATTTTATAAGATACTTTTGAAATTGATCGGGCGTTAGATCTTATTTTAAAGGGGAAAAGATTTTTTTGACATCCGAGTTTTTCCTCTTTTTGTAATTTACCATCCCAAATTTTCATTGCAAACCACCATCCAATCTTTGTATTTGTAACATGCCACCATCTAAATTTTTTTTAGGTGGTTTTGATGAAACATGCCACGTATAATGTTTTTTAGCCAAAACTACTATGAAAATAAATATGAGCTTGCAACAATGCTACACTTTTTAGTATTTTAGGCTAATATGTTTTATAACTTTTATTAGATGTAAATGTCAACCATGTAGCTCATTTTAAATTATATGTGCTTGACTTGTAACAGTCGAATAAAGTACTTAGCTTATATAGGAATAGAATACAATATAATAATAATATCCACACAATCACACATCACCATCATCAAAATTCAAAACATACACCCACCACGCCACCACCACAACAGCAGACGCCGCCGCAAAAACCACCGCCCCATCAAATGAATCCTTACGCCGGAGAGCAATCAGCATCCACCACACAAATTATAGAGGAAGAAAAAATCAAGAAAAACCTCTTCAATAACGCCATGAAAGGCAAGTGGGACGAAGTCATCAAAATATACAAAGACAACGGCGCGGCGGCCCACACCGCCAAAATGACCCGAACCGGCGACACCGCCCTCCACATCGCCATCTCCGACGGCCAGGTCTCCGCCGCCGTGGAACTCGTCTCGAATGCAGCGAACACCCCCGGCGCCCTGGAAACCAAGAACGAGCTCGGAAACACCCCGCTCCACCTCGCCGCCTCCCTCGGCAACGTCATTGTCTGCGAGAGCATCGCCGGACTCAACCACGAGCTCGCCGGAATACGAAATGCCGACCACGAGACCCCGTTCTTTCTCGCCGTCCACCACGGCCGGAAAGACGCGCTTCTTTGCCTGCGCAAACACTGCATGGAAAAAGGGTACACCTACGGCCGGAGAAATGACGGAGAGACCATTCTCCACTCCGCCATCTCCGGCGAGTATTTCGGTGAGACCACACATTTCTGCACTTCATATTCATTGAAGCATTCTTAGAAAAAGCTGCAAAATTCACCAAAATCTCATTTAATTCTGCTCAAATTTCAACAGATCTATCGTTCCAGATCATTCATCTGTATCCAAAGCTAGTAAACTCAGTGAACGAACAGGGCTTCTCTCCGCTCCATCTCCTCGCAAGCAAACCCTCTGCATTCAAAAGCGGAAGCCATATCAGAGGCTTCCAAAAGCTCATTTATCATTGTCGGTCTTTTCTTCCCATTTTAATCCTAATTAAACTCTCAGACTAATTCAGAATTAAATTCTATATTTTGCCTGATTTTTAAGGTATATTTGTTGACGAGCTCGTGGAAGAATCCAGTTACAAAACTGGATCACCGGAGCTTGAGTCTGAGACCAACAAGAAATATCCTGGGAACTATCAAACCTTCGTGGGTCTTCTTATTTCGATTAAAAAACTAATCTTGGTACTAAGTAAGTTTCTAATTCGTCCTATTATATATCTCTAGTATCTATGATTTTATAATTCAAAAAGCTTTTTTCTTCTCAATTATTAATCTTATTTATTTTTGTCCAAGAGAGTTACGTCGCGGAGCCAATCAGTTTCGAAGTGGATTCGAAGGATAGAGGAACTAATCATAAACAAGGTGAATATCTAATATTTCTAGTTAATTTTGATAAAAATTCATTATCTTAAAGTTGATGATCGAGTTGGGTGTGGATTATGCTACGTATATTTTTCTCAGCTGGCTCTAGTGAAAATCGGAACAATGAAGAAGTTGATACGGAGAGACAACAACCCGAACCTAAACAAGGTGCTTAATTTCACAATTAATCAAGAATTGATATAATTAATTTAAATATTCCAAGTATTAGATTAGCACTAATTATATAAGTAAAAATTATGCTAATGTGTTTTCAGAGCAAGGATCAAACACATCCCGAGCTCAAGGTCACCAGTTCTTTCCAGACAATTATCTCACTTGCTTTCATGGTGTCAAGCTATTATCCAAAGCTATGTTGGTAATCTTAGGCCTAGGTAATTAATTGGTCATTCTTAGCCAACAATTAATAAAATAAATCCCATAATTAAGTCCTAATACTCTCTCTCTCTCTCGTCAAGGATCCATGCATATAGTAAAACTCCGAGAGAAAAAGCAGAAACATATATGGTCACTTCAAATCATGAAAACATTGCTCAAACACGCTTCAATGTACGAGTACGAAAACAATGGGAGAGGCCCCAACCTTTTACCCACCCAAAACGGAGAAACGAAGCCATACGCCCTCGTGGAGGGCGGCGCCGTCGATTTCAACAGCCTAATGGAACGGCCGATGCACGACGATCAGAGTGAACCTGCACCACCATCAGCCGATCAGGGTAACGACCCTTCAAAAGGACCACCAATTGAAAGCAACACAAAAGAAAACGGGTTGGAGATGGAGAACAAGGAAACGCCGCTGCTGATTGCGGCAAAAAACGGGGTGATGGAGATGGTGGAGAGGATTTTGCAGAAATTTCCGGTGGCAGTGCACGACATGAACGACGAGAAGAAGAATGCGGTGCTGCTTGCGGTGGAGAATAGGCAGCCACATGTGTACAATTTCTTGCTTGAACAGAAAATGATGAAGGAGATAATATTTCGGAAAAGGGATATCGACGGGAATAGTGCTCTGCATCTGGCGGCGAGGTTGGGCGAACATCGGCCGTGGCTCATACCTGGGGCGGCGCTGCAGATGCAGTGGGAGATTAAGTGGTATGAGGTATGCAAAAATTGATTATTTTTCTTTCAATTTTTATGAAGATCACGTACACTTTCGATTGCAAGATCGGTAGCAAAGTTTCTCTAATTTGGTTGCAAAAAATGACTCATATAAAATGTGTTTCCTAAACAATTCGTCATATGCAGTTTGTGAAGGATTCGATGCCGCACCACTTCTTCGCGCGGTTCAACAGAAAGGGGCAAACATCGCGCAACATATTCACCGAGACCCACCGTGACCTGGTCAAGGAGGGCGGCCAGTGGCTGACCGACACATCGGAGTCCTGCTCCGTCGTGGCGGCGCTCATCGCCACCGTCGCTTTCGCCACCTCCGCCACCGTCCCTGGCGGAGTCAAATCCGAAAGCGGCATACCCACACTCGAAGATCAGCCAGCCTTCTGCATTTTCGCCGTCGCTTCGCTCGTCGCCCTCTGCTTCTCTGTCACCGCCGTCGTCATGTTCCTCGCCATTCTCACTTCCAGGTATCGCGAAAACACAAATCAAATCCCCCAAATTTCGAAGATTTATCGGCCAAAAATTGATATTAAGCCAATTTTCACAACATTAAATCTTAATTCTGTAATTTTTATGCGAGTTTAGGTACCAAGAGAAGGATTTCGGCACGGATCTGCCGAGGAAGCTCTTGTTGGGGCTGACGTCACTCTTTGTATCTATAGCTTCAATGTTGGTGTCATTCTGCGCGGGACACTTCTTCGTGCTGAAAGATAAGCTAAAATACGCGGCCTTCCCGGTGTACGCTGTCACGTGTTTGCCGGTGACGTTCTTCGCCGTCGCGCAGTTTCCGTTGTATTTTGATCTTGCTTGGGCTACTTTCAAGAAGGTGCCACAGAGGAGCTTTAAGTGATTTTACAACTTTACTATTTGTGCTGTTTGGTCCTTGGATTTGGTGTTATTTCATCCCGCTACCCTATTTTCTTCTGTTTTTGTTCTTTTGGCCCCAAAGAATAAAGGAAAGTGGGAAAGGACCCTATTTGCTGTCATTGAACACAGTCTTTGTGCTTTACTAGTTTTAAAGATAACACATTAAAGATTGGGTGTATCAAATAGAACCTATTAGGAAATATACAAAATAAGAAATAAAAAAGTTTTATATGAAGGATGATGTATAAATATTTGTTTAAGAATAAGTGGATATTCTTGTTTATTTATTTTAAGAAAAATTAACAAGAATGAATTGATAGTAATAATCTTTTTAAGTCTCGAGAATACTTGATATGGTCTTGATACCTCTAATTCCTATCTAGTAACGAAGCGATCGGATTATCTTTTGTCCCTAAATCTTGAATACACATTCAAAATGTCACAAGGTCCACAGAAATCTTTCTCAACGAAAATTTTTCAGACACTCAAATCCATTGTTCATGAACCCGAAATACTTAGGCAACAAGCAATCGAATATGGAAAGTTCAAGAAAGTTAATTACTTTCTTAAGCTATCGGATCGGCTGGTAGGCACCAGTATAAATCATTGAGGACAGTCCCTAGTTAAAAAATTGGCCTGGATCACTTAGCGGACTAGTTGTGTAACGGACCAGAGAAGCTATAAGTAATTTACAACTTTCCAATCTTTGCTTATTGGTCTTTGGGTGTGATGTTATTTCACCTCGATACCCCATTTTATTCCTTTTTTCTTTTTTTTTTTTTTTTTTCCTTTTGCCCCCAAAGAATAAAGGAAAGCGGGCAAAGGACCCAATATTGCTCTAATTGAACACAACGCAGTTGTGCTTAGTATTTTTAAAGATAACACATTAAAGATTATGTGTATCACATTAAACTTATTATAAAATATATAAAATAAGAAATAAAAAAAATTTATATTATACGAAGGATTATGAATACAAACATTGGTTTAGATTAAGTGGATATTCTTGTTAATTTATTATAAGAAAATTAATAAGAATGAATTGCTAGTAATAATCTTTTTAAGTGAGAATAACAAAATGCCAACAGGGTGTTGGCCAAGTGGTTTGAGGTTTCTTTCTCGAAGGCAATGACCCGGGGTTCGAATCCCTTTGGCCACTTGGGGTGTGTGTTTAAAAAAAAAAAGAAAGTGTGAATAACAGAATCCTAAAATAATACAGACAAGACCGTGAGATCATACCTCTAAGTCCAATCTAGCAAAGATGCAATCGAGTTGTTTTTAGTTCCAAAATCTTGAATACACAAGTAAATATCAAAAGGGTCATTGATGTCTTCCTCAAAGGAAACTTCTGATAACCAAATCAGTTGATCAATTCAGAAATTATCTTTCTTAGAATGTACATTCTAAGAAAGGTAACCTTATATATTCATGGGATGAGATCATGAGTTGATATTGGGTTATAACTTAGGCCAAGGCCTTGGAATTCTTAAATTGGAAATGAATTTTTAATTTATTTTATATGGTTAATTTACATCACACATATTTAATAAATTCCTAAGGTGACGAGATTTTAAAAAGTACACAATGGATAAGCCAACTGTAAAGAAAGGTGGTGTGATTAACGTGATGTTGAGCAAATAAGATTTAGTGCAATACAAATAACAAATCATGACGAGATTTTAAAAAGTACACAATGGATAAGCCAACTGTAAAGAAAGGTGGTGTGATTAACGTGATGTTGAGCAAATAAGATTTAGTGCAATACAAATAACAAAGCCTTTATGATATTCCTCAACTTTATCCTTCCATGGGTTATTTAATGACAGCAAGAATAGTTATACGTTACTTTTGTGTTTAACACTGAATTAAATTATCAAAACATACAGTAAAAAGCAAAAAAAGTGATATAAAAATACCATAATTCTTTAATACACTTTGTTTGTCACCTTTACTTTATTCTGTTATTATTTTGAAGAGAACAACGAGTTTATTATTTTGACGTTGACATTACCTAATTGGGTAATCTCAAATTTGAACCTCATTCGGTCAAAACTATTGTAGTTAGGAACAAGTATTTTATATAGAAAATTCTAGTTCAAACTCGATTCAGCTGAATTTTAATAAATATATTACATTGGCGATCAGTCATTTTTTCTGGATTTTTCACCAATCACATGACAAATGTAAAATGCTCGCCCCTCATTATATTGATTTGACTAAACAAATTAAATTCGGGCTAGAATTTCCCATTTCACACTTATGGTTTGATTTTTTTTAGGAAAAGGGAAAATTACATCCAACTACCCTGAGGTTTGCTCTAATTACGAATCAGTCCCTCTTTTTTCATTTATTACATATCAACCCCTAAAAACACTGTTTCAATTACAAATCAGTCCCTCTTTAGGGGTTAAAATGTAATTGAAATAGTGTTTTTAGGGGTTGATATGTAATAAATGAAAAAAGAGGGACTGATTCGTAATTAGGGCAAACCTCAGGGTAGTTGGATGTAATTTTCCCTTAGGAAAATATTAGAAATATTTAAATGCTTGATGATACCCCATCAAACAGTTTAAACTTTTAGATTAAGTTGTTATTCAATATGTATCAAAGCTCAAACCAAAGATATATTGGGGTCGAATCCTCAAGATCACCTAATTTTAAAAAAAAGAAAAGGAAACTATTCACATGCAAGGACCAAAAGAAGTGGCTGAATCCTAACTACCAAAAAAATTCTCACCATCACCCAATTTAAGGACCAAAGAAATCTGCCTACACGTAGATAACTTAAACTTTTAGATCACATAGTTATTCAATAAAAAAAATGAGGAGGAGTGTTAGAAGTTCATTCAAACCAAGATTTAATATGAAATTTCCCCACCGGAGCACTTTTTAATTTAATATGAAATTTGAAAACCAAGTTTTATCACCTACATATATCTCTTCATCTCAAACACAAAATACATATCTTCATCTCAAACACAAAAGAAGAAGCCCAAACTACCCAAATCCCGATTGGACATTGAAATCATGAATCCTCTCACACAAATTCAAACTGCTCGCCCATCATCCCCGTCCAATCTTAGGAAAATAACCGACAAGCTAGTCGAAGCCGCCATGTCCGACAACTGGAACAAATTCCTCGATATGTACCAAACCCACGGCCCGGTGGTTCATACAGCCGTCTTGAACAAAGCCGGAGACACTGCGCTCCGGATGGCCATCTCCGCCGGCAAAACGAAGATAGCTAAACGGCTCGTGGACGAGGCCGCCAAAATCGAGGGGGTGCTCGAACAGCGCAACCAACAGGGAGTCACGGTGCTCCACATTGCGGCGTGCTTAGGCCACAGTGACATCTGCGGCCACATCGCTGGGGAAAATCCCAAGCTCATCGGGATACGTAACAACGACAAGGAAACCCCGCTATTCTATGCGGTCCACTTCGGCCGCATAGAAGCGTTTCTTAGTCTGCACGACAAGTGCGAGAATAAAGATCTCGTGTACGATTACGGGAGGAGAGGCGACGGAGAGACAATCCTCCACACGGCCATCTCTCGACGCTATTATGGTGAGCACCACATATATAGTATAGGGTGAAATTACAGATTAATCCGTTTTATTTGAAAAGTTACGGTATATAATCATTAATATTTGTAATAGTTGGTAAACCTTTCAAAAATAACCCTAGGAATTGAACACCCATTCTGGTGACGTAAGTGGGGATGTTCATAAAAATTTTGCACTTTTATATCATATATTATATACCATTATTTTTCAATATGAGGAATTAACTTGTAATTTTGAGTAAATTAGAGTTGTAAGTGTGAATATTCGCCCTAAATCCTGTCATCTTACCTCGATCAAAATTAGTATTAAATAATCATATTATAAAGATCAATAATTTTATCATCTTTATCTTCAAATATTTGTTCATTTTTAATTTATTTTTCCATACAGAGATGGCATATCACATAATGCAGCTGTATCCCAACTTTGTGTACGCTAGGAACGAGAAGGGGTTTACACCCCTTCACCTTATGGCATCAACCCCTACAGCCTTCAGAAGTGGGTGTCCTCAAATTAGAGGGATTTACCAACTTGTTCATCTTTGTGTGTACCTATCTGGTTCTTTAAACGTCAAATATACATATGTAAGATTATGTTTATTAAGTGGGAAAATTTGATAAAATAATAATTCTGAAGTATTATATAATCTCTCAAGTATTATCAATCCACTGAAGATTGAATATATTTGTTAAGTCATACATGTTAGTAAACTGAAGATGCGAGCTGACGAAGACAAATTGGAACACCACCAGAAGCAACAAACATGCATTTCTTCGCCCTGGAATAAAATAATGGCTTTCAGTAAGCATATATTAATTCTTTCATACCTTTTGGTTGTGTCTTTATTTCTATTTCTTTCTTTCTTTCCTCCTTGGGATCCATCATCTAAGATTGAACACCAGATCCGAATAGAAATAATATAATTTCATATAAAAAAAAATAAAAAAATCAACAGATAGTTGACTCAAATAGAAAGGGCTTGATTTCACTTAAATAATATCTCAAGTTCGATCCTTGTGAATGTAAAAACTACGTTGGGAGAGGTTTCCGTGTAAAAGCACCTTCATTACCTCGAGAAATTAGTTTTTCACTCAATTGAATGGGAGACTCTTGGGAGAACCAAAAAAATATAAAACAAAAAATTAAACTTCCCTTTTATGACGAAATAATCTATCACAAAATAAATACTCCGAAGATAATTTTGGGGGAAAAAAAAGACTAACTAATTCGTAAGCGACCAAATCTCAAGCTGGTAGATGTTTTTTTTGGTCTGCCAAAATTTTAGGTTGAGGGGATGGCGCCCCAGTCTAAGGCAGGGAATGCCTGTCAGTGAGCACCTACAGAGGTTCTTACATATACCTCACCCCATGAAGACAAAGGGGGTTTGAACCTGCGACCTTGTCAGGATCAAGCTTTGTCATGCTCCACTTGGCCAACCCCATGGGGTTCAAGCCGGTAGATGTAAATTGTTAAATACACTAGTATGTCGTTTACATCTAACTACATTGTATTTAGGGCCAAATTTCAAGCCGGTAGATGTAAATTATTTAATAAACTAATAGATCATTTACATCTGACTACTCTGCATTTAGAACTAATTACAATGCAATTTATTATTATCGGGAAATTATATTTTAGTTCCTAGAAATCTTATTTGATCTGAGGTCCATTAACAGAATTTATAAAAGTGCACTTATATCCCTGATGGTTTTATCAGTGTTACATTGAATATATGACCAAAATTACAAAAACATCCCTAAAATTAAAAAACATAAACAAAACAATCTGTACAAATTATGAATTTAACAACAAATCAGGGGTATTTTTGGAATGACATAACGAAATCTTAAGGACTACAAACGGTTCTCAAAATTAGGGACTAAAATATAATTTCTCAATAATAATAAACTGCACGGTAATTAGGCTTAAATGTAGAGTAATCAGATTTAATCATTTCAAACTAATATTGGTCATCAATATTTTAATAAGCTGATGCCTAATGATTTTCTCATAATCAAAATCCATTTTGAATTTCCCATTTTAATTATATGTTTTATTTTTTATTTCATCCATCTATATATTGTCAACTGTATTAACAAACAGTTGAAACTAGAAAAAAATATCTTTTAATTTTTTTCAATATTACAATTGTTTTTCTTCTCTGATCCTAACCGCTTAATTATTTATGCACGTGTCATATGTATTTAAATAAAATAGGAGATGAAACACAAAATTAAAACAGAAGATCTAAAGTCATCACAATCGTTATAGTATCGTCATTTTAAACTTCCCGATGAATGTAACTGCTATTTTCTCGTACAGTGGGTTGTTCCAAGAATCCGCACGGTCAATCAAAGGATGAAGAGGACCAGCATGCTGGCAAAGGTAATCGATTAACAAACAAGTTTTTATGAACCTGGTTCGGCCTCATTGTAGTATAGCGGCGAGAGAATCAATGTTTTACACTTACCACATGTTTAGTATAAATTGCCTGAAAAATGATCAATTAATCAAAGAACATTCATAAACGTTTGCTCACACACACACACACACACATATTTATATATATATATATATATATTACCAGTCCCTATTTATTCAAATGATAATTTTTCAAAGTATTTATTCTGTACAATCAGATTCAGATATATCCGAAGATGGTTCTCAAGGTCCAAATACGCTGGTAAGTATCATTGGCTCAAGCCTCCAATGTCTAGCCCGCGCAGTGTCGACAATATTTGGCCCAGGTATGTAACTAATTAACCATCCTAATTACACCAGCAAGAAAATTACAAATACATTTTTATAATTAATTCTGAGCTGTTTATGTCGTATGTTCCTAGGAACATATTCGCCCAAAAAACTCAAAGAGACAAAGCAGAACAATGTCTGGTCTGAGCAGATTATGAAAGAACTTGTCAAAGGAATTGCTAAGTTTAGATATGAGGACAATGGAATGAGGCCTCGCCTGGATCTTGCTGCGGAAGAGAAGTTGGGTAATAACACTTCTCGAAAACGAATACTAATTTTGAAGATGAGGGAGTTGAGAAGAGAAACACACAATATATTTTCTTCACACAATCTATAAAAAATCAAAATTCTGAAAAACCCGATTCTTTTCTCTATACTACCTTACTAAGGCTTAATTTCATTTTTTTTTTCCCGTAATTTTCACATTATTCAATTTACATATTATTTTTTTTTATCTAATCATGTAATTTGGTTCATTGTTTCTTAAGAAAGACAGGACGAAAAACAATGAGGACAAAAGAGAAGGTAACTATGCATCCATGCATAATCATATTGACGAAAATCTACAATACTTTAACGAAATCATTGATACGCATGGATGGATGAGGTAGGAAAACAATGTATTCTGCGATAGAATGAACAATGGAATAAATGACTTTATTATAGTATTTTTGTGATTGATATATGTTCAATAACAAAATTAGGAATGAAATAAAAATTTTAGACTTATTTCATTCGTATTACTCGCAAATAAATATATAAGTAATAATATTTATAGTAATGTTCCAAATAATGATGATTAAGTATATGAGATTAATTTTCTCAAAAATTCCCTATAAAATTATCCGTATTAACAAGAAATTCAATATATATATATATGCAACATTAATCTTTATTTAATTATTAAAGATATATTATATATTCTCCTCAAAATTACAATATATATGTATATATAATAAAATTAAAATTTATCAATTATATACGTAAATTATAAATATTATTATTTTATATAATTTAAAAGCAAATATTTACATAATAATCCCTTAAATTTATAAATATTAACAAAACGACCCCTGAACATTTAATATATAACAAAATAGTCCTTAGGGGTATTTTGAACAAAATAGAAAAAAATTTAGCAGAACCATAACTGAAAACAGGGACCTCAAACGGAACACAAATGTCAGGGACTAATTTGTAATAAACGAAAGTATGGGGACTAAATTGTAATTAGGCCTAAAGTGAGGGTAGTCAGATGTAATTCGCCCTATGTAATAATTGTAATTATTCTACATCGAATGTTTTATATATATATGATATTTAATTTTTACACTAATCAAATATATATATTAAGCGATAGAGTCAAATATGATCTTTTGGACTTGGTCTCTAATTTTTTTTCTATTTAATTTATTTATTTTTCTTAATCACAAACAAAATATGTTTGAATAAGTTATTTATCTATTAACTCCACTTTTCTCCCACCCCACGTTTATTCTCTTTTATATATATATATATATATATATATATATATATTATTTTTCTTCCTCATATTTTTTTAATTTATATTTTAACTATTCCTATTAATATATAACTAGTAATTATGCACACTCGATGTGTATGCCAAAAAACAAATATTATTATTAAAATTAAATTTTTTATATTAATAAAAATTATATAATTACTAAATTATGATAAATAAATTTGATATATAATATCATATTTTTAAAAAGAAAAAGATAGTAAGAATATATAAAAGTTATTAAAAGAAAAGAATTATCGAGATATGAGAGAAAAGAAAATTTAGGGATAAAATAAATAAATAAATAATTTAAACGACAAAAAGGTGGCAGAAAAGAAAAAAGTTTAAGAGTGGATGGACAAAAAAGAGAAGAGTTCAAGACACCAAAAACGATTTTATCTGCCCCTCTCACTTAATATAATAGTATAGATTATTAATTTTATATTAAGATGAACAATTTAAGTTAATATATTTAAATAATAATAACTTTTCTTTGCACATATACTGAATGAGCAGAATTACTAATATATATATATATATATGAGTGTGTGGGTGTGAGAGAGATTTATATTTACATATAAATATTATATAACGTATTAATATTTTCATATTTATGCGTAGATTAATAAATTTAATATAATTTTCAAATCTAGTTTTTATAGAATATTTTAATCTACAAGCATATCTAAAAATTTATAAGTAAATAAAATAATATATTGAACATGTTTTTTAAATATATAATACATGGTATTTATATTTATATTTATTTTTACATAAATTTAATACAATTTATAAAATTTTTAACGTGATAATATATTCATAATAATAAAAAAGTAATAATATAATTTACATTTAATAAATATGTATCGATTATATAAAAAATAAATAAATTTAGAATATTAGAAATGATTAATACCATGTGGTACTTAATTCGGAATCGATAAACCCATAGTTGCAGGAATGGACATTAGCTCAATAATAAGCATTTACAATCATATTTTGTACCAATCGAGGGTTTGAGAATAATGTGGAAATGTCCATTCCATTGCTACCCCATTCCATCACACCACACCAATCGTGCCATAAAACTAAGATCTGTTTATATCTCTAATATAGAAAAAACTTAATAAATTTGAAAGCACCGTACGACTGGGGATCATAACCCTAATACACATGACGTGTTAAAAATGTGGTCGTTTAAATTAGTGTTTAGGAATGATTAAGAAAGTATCATATTTACGGCACAGAGTTGGCACTGAGAGGGCGTCTAGTTGTCACCGAGTTGTCGATGAGTTGTCATTGAATTTTCGCCAAGTTGTTGCAACTATTCATATGACGGATGAAACATTTCTATAAATAGAGGTTCCCTTGTTCAATTTGATAGAGCATAGAGAGCCGAAGCAAAACCCTAAGCTTTGTGAAAGTTTGTAGGGACGCTTGTAAATTAGAGAGTTTGAGAAACATTTGAGAGCTAATTCTTGTTATAGAATTGTGAGGCACATGTGGTGGGTTATTTAGAAAATAGTCTCTTTGATAATTGTTGTAAATTCTCTATTGTAATGGAATCGATTCCCTTGTTCGTGGACGTAGGCATATTTAGTCAAACCACGTAAATTCTCATATCTTATCTTTCCCTTTTTTTGTTCTATTATCATTTTATTGTCGTCTATTGAAAAGAATATATCATTTGATGTGGGGTGCTAACATAAGGTTAAGCCTAATCCCTAAGAATTTGGTTCATCGTCAAATTAGAAATATGCTCATATTTTTTTAACAGGTGTGGACCTATACTTTTAATTTTATTTTTAAGATCCACCTAAATTAGATCACTGTATCATTTTGGACAAAATCTTATTATTACATATACAATAGATAGAATCATTATTAAAACCTTACTATAAATTGAAAATTTTAAGTTCAAATCCTTACGATCTCCCACTTGAACTATATATATAATATCTTATATTTGCATGTCGGACATTACAATCTTCCACTTGGAAACTACATACTAACTTTGAAGACGACGAAAGGAGTGGAGAAACGCGTAATATATTTCTCCACATAGTCTATACCAAAATTTAAAATTTTGATCGATAACTCGATTCCTTTCGCAAAAATTTTTGTTTTTCTTGCTACTATATACTATCTTACTTGACATGTTGGGACGCAAACTCATCTCACATCGTAAGATTGGAGAAAGTTTTTCCAATATATAAGTATTCACCCAACTCCATTCGTATGAGGTCTTTTGAGAAATACCCAAAAATAAATCCGTACGGGCTTAACCCAAAGCGGACAATATCATACTAATGCGGAGTTGGGGTGAAGGTGCGCGCGGTTCTAACAAGTGGTATTAGAGCCCAGGTTCGGGGCTTGTCAGAGTGGCGGACTGCGTGTTATGTGAAGTTCCCGATATGACAAAAAGACCGGAGACCTACCGGGATGCCTTGAGTCGAAAGTCTTCCTGGCAAGTATTGGTCAGGCGGCGTGGCCTGTTTGGTGATAACAACGGTATAAGATGTTTGACAGATCAGGTGAAGTGACCTATCGATTGAAGATTTGTGGTTGATTCTTTTTGTTGAATGTTTTGGCAGATCAGGTGAAGTGACCTATCGATTGAAGATTTGTGGTTGATTCTTTTTGTTGAATGTCTTCTTGACTTTGTGGAGGTAAGGCGACGTGTCTCGCAAAGATGTAGTGGCGTTGCAAGATGGTTAGCAAATCAAATGGATTAACCCTAGGGGGGGGGGGGGGAAGGAGGTCACAAGTGGTGTGGTCTTTCGACGACTAAATTCGATGTTGAGAAGTTTGATCAAAATATCAACTTCACATTATGGAAAGTAAGGATGCGTGCAATCGTTGTACAGAATTCAGTCGAAAAGCCTTTAGGTGTAAAGCTAGAGGGTATGACAGACATTAGATCGAAGGAAATGGACGAGAAGGCTTGCTCGGCGATTTAACTGTCTTTGGCAAATGAAGTTTTGCAGGATGTGATCTCTGAAAAGACAATGAAGGCACTATGGGAAAAATTGGAGTCTCTCTATTTGAAAAAGACTCTATCGAACAAGTTTTACAAGAAATAATGCTTAAATTCACTCCGAATGAGTAAAGCTGAAGGTGGAGAATTGAAAGTTAGCAAACGTGCGGTGATGAAGGCTAGAAAAGCAGGAAGCCTGTACGTGTTATAAGGCTCGACAGTGACAGGCTTTGCCGTAGTTTCTTCATCGTATATGCCAAACTCTGATATTACAAAATTATGGCATATGAGGCTTGGACATATGAGCAAGAAAGGTTTGACACTTGAGAATCTTGAAGATGTGTCTATTAAGCCTCTTCCAAAGGTTAAGTTCAAGCAATGCTTGGACTTGATTGGTGTTGCTGATAATTGAGTCTTTTCTCGAAGGTGGAGCGAGCCTACTATGAAATTTAAGCCAAGGAGGAGATTTGTTAAAGTGTGGCTTAAATTAGCTTTTAGAATGGTCAAGAAAGTTCCATATTTATGGCGCTGAGATGGCACCAACTTGGTGCCAAGGTGGCATTGAGTTGTCACTGAGGTGGCGCCAAGATGACGCTAAGTTAGCGCTGAGGTGGCATCGAGTTGGTACTGAGTTGACATCGAGTTGGCACTGAGGTAGTGGCGAGTTGTCACTAAGTTGTCGATGAGCTAGCACTAAGTTAGCGTACAAGTTGTAGGCAAGTTGCCAACGAGTTAGCATTGAACTAGCGTCGAGTTGTCGACAAGTTGACAGTGAGTTGTCAACGAGTTGTCATTGAGTTGATGCTGAGTTGTCACTGAGTTGTGATACAGTTGTCGCTGAGTTGTCATTACTATTCATATGACGGCTGAAACTTTTCTATAAATAGAAGCTTTATTGTTCAGGTTCAAAGTGCCATAAGGTCGGGAGCCTTGAGATGGGCTTAAGGTCATGAGGCTTAGAGCCTAGAGCCTAGAGCCTAGAGCTGAGAGATAGAGCCTAGAAAGCCTAGAGAGTCGAAGCAAAGTCCTATGCTTCGTAAAAGCTTGTTGTGAGGCTTGTAAATCAGAAAGTTTGGGAAACACTTGAGAGCTAATTTTTGTGATAGGATTGTGAGGTTCTCTGTGGGTGTTGGGTTAATTAGAGATAAGTTTTTTCTCTAATTGTTGTAAACTCTCTGTTATAGTGGAATCACTTCCCTTGTTCGTGGACGTAGGCAAATTTTGCCGAACCACATAAATTCTCGTGTCTTTCCTTTTCATTTTCTATTCTATATCATTTATTGTGGTCAATTCAAGAAATAATATACCATTAGATCCGGGGGTGCTATCATAATACGACATTATTCAATTTTCATATATATTATATTTTTTTCCTAATATATCATGTAATTTTGATTCATTGTTTCTTTCAACAGCTGGCGATAAGTCTTCGGAACAAAGTCAACAATCAATTGGCGAAGATATTGCACCAACTGGGATGAAATTGTTGCCTGGCGAGGACATTGCAATAACTGGGAACAATGAGACTGAGGCCCAAAGACAAGGTAACAATAATGCATACATGCAATGGTAAACACAACGCAATTTCTTTCCTTGGAATTCTTTAACTGTTGTATTCGGATATCAGAAAGGGAGGCATTGAAGAGTATAGCAAAGATGGAAACACCCATACTTGTCGCAGCCAGGAATGGAGTGATAGAGATCGTGGAAGAAGTTCTCGACAAGTTCAAAATCGCCATACTCGATTCCAATATCGATAACAAGAATGTGGTTCTGCTTGCTGCTTAAAACAGGAGGGCTAATGTGTATGATTATCTGCACAAGAAAGGACGCATGAAGGAAAGGATATTCGGGCAAACGGACAAGGATGGGAACAGTGCTCTACATCTTGCTTCCAGGCTGAAAGACGGTGCCGAACCATGGCCAGTCCCCGGCCCCGCCTTGCAAATGCAGTGCGAGGTGAAGTGGAACGAGGTAATTATCAAGAATTGAACAAACTTTATGTTTCTGGTGTTGATTATAAGCGTATCAACGGTGCTGGTGACCCCTGAGTTCGAAATTATCTTTATACATGGCCTATATATCAGGCTTTTGACTGTTCATGATCCTCTAACACTAGAATTATTATTCCTGTAAATAAATAATTTGTATTTATTAACGGATGACTAATGAATGAAGTTGGTATTAATCCATGCAGTTTGTGAAGGGTTCGATGGGTCAGCACTTCTTTCGATGGTTCAACGACAACAACGAAACCCCGGAGAATATATTCAAAACCACTCACAAGAACATTGTGAAGGAGGGTGGCGAATGGCTAAACAAAACTTCAAACTCCTTCTCCATTGTTGCAACTCTCATCGCCACTGTAGCTTTTGCAACCTCTGCCATCGTTCCTGGTGGAGTTAGTACTGACGGTAACCCCAACTTAGAAGACAGGCCGGCCTTCAGCATATTTGCCATCTCGTCTCTCATTGCCTTGTGCTCCTCCATAATTTGTGTCATGATGTTCCTAGCCATTCTCACCTCAAGGTAATATTGCAAGAATCTGGGCTCAACTATTCATAACTTTTACAAAAATAGAAGGGATAATTACAAATACTCGAGGGTTAACTAATCCAATTACTGAAAAATTATTACAATTGAGAAATTACAAAAAACACAATGAAACTTGAAGAAGTTCTTGATAAAGTCCGGAGGTACAGGGTGTTTTCTGTAATTTCTCATTATGTTTTTCGCTACTCTTATCCAACCGTGAGTGTTCTATCGTAATTTTTCAACCCTAAGGATGTTTTTTGGTAGTCGGATACTCAGATTAAACTTCAAATGGGGGTATTCGTAATTATCTCAAAGGGAGAATTACATTTGACTATCCTACTATTAGGCCTAATTACAACGTAGTCCATCTAGATTGAAAAATTACATTTTAATCCCTATAGATCTTGTTTGGACTGAAGTTCCTAACGGAATTTGTAAAAGTACAATTATGTCCCTGACAGTTATATGACTGTTACATTAAATATATGACCAAAATTACAAAATCATCCCTAATGTTTACAAAAAATAACAAAATGATCCCTACAAATTATGAATTCAACAACGAAGTAGGGGTATTTTTGAAATGACATAACGGAACCCTAGGGACCACAAACGATTTCAAAAGTTAGGGACTAAAATGTAATTTTTCAATCTAGATGGATTACGTTGTAATTAGGCCTAATAGTGAGGTAGTCAAATGTAATTCTCCCTTGTCTCAAAATAGAAAATAAGATATTTGAGAGGTTAATTAATCATCATAACAAACTAAACAAGCTTATTATAATTAAGCTCAAGACATGCATTTTAGATTTTGCTGAGATTGGTGCATGCATGCAGGTACCAGGACGTGGACTTCGGCAAGGATCTGCCTCGGAAGTTTCTGATAGGGCTGACGTCACTGTTCGTATCCATAACTTCAATGCTGATATCATTCTGCGCTGGTCATTCTTTCGTGCTCAAGGAAGAACTGAAATATGCAGCATTACCAGTGTATGCTATCACTTGCTTGGCCGTCACCATCGTCACCATTGTGCAGTTCCCTTTCTATTTTGATCTTGTCATGATTACTTTCAGCAAGAAGCCTTGGAGCCACAAGTACACATGATTAATCTTTCTTGAAAATGTATACAATAAAGAAAACTTTTGACTTGTAATGTAGATCGAAATGTAATAAAGCATAAGGGAGGTGGAGTAATGCCTGAGAGCTTGTGAAATATCATGAACTTAATTAAGTTGAAAGGGGGTTTGAACCTGCGACCTTGTCAGGATCAAACCCTGTCATGCTTCACTTGGCCAACCCCATGGGGTTGTTAATGTACATGGCATTATGCCTGACAACGTAATTTGTGATAATTGATAAAAATAATGCATGTTGCACATTAAATATACGATTTATCTAAATACTTTTAATTACTAAAATCAAATTTCTTAAAAAATTGACCAATTAAAATTTAAATATACATTATATCTCAATTGAAATTTATTTTTTATGCACTCTCTCACATAAGCAAATAAAAAATTTATAGTTTCAAATCAACACTCAATTATAATGTACAAGCGTTTCTAAAAATATTATTTTGTCGTGTCATATCATATTTGTGTCGGACGCCTCACACGAGTTAAATGTAAAAATTAATTTGTGACGCATCATATTCATGGCCATGCATCATAGACATTCGGTCATGTACAAAAAAATTATAACATAAATTATAAAATTAATATTGAAATTAAATTATAATTTATATTTATTTTTAATTTGATTCTAAGCATCACATCTGATTTCTTCTTTTTGAATCCAGAGAGTGCGTCATCTCCTGTTCTAACAATATGTTGTCGCGCGCTGATCATTCGTCCTCTTATAAAACCACTTTGATTTGGCTCCACTGCTTTAGGTAAAACCTTAGCTGTTCGACTATTTATGAGAAGTTGAGAACCTTGGAGACGAGTTTATTAGAAACTTTACATAGACTGATGGATCTGAAATCGGAGGTCACCGTTAATATAAACTATGCGTGTACAAATAATAAAATTATACTTATTTAAATATATATTAAATTAAATTTTTATATTAATATTTATTTTAATATGATTAAAAAATAAAAATATAATACAAAATAAAAACCAAAAAATTTGGGGAAAGAATAAAAATATAGAATAGAAAACACCAAAAGTAGGTTGAGAGAAAAAAGAAAAGAATTTAAGAGATAAATAATTAAATACAGATAATACACATCGAGAGATGATAAAAAAAAAATAGAAAAAAAAAATAATTTTAGAGTCCAAGAGACCATTACTTTAAGAATTTCTCACTTGATATAATAATATAGATAAAATATCCCATTTATGCATGTAAAAACCTTTGAACAGTTGTATTTGTCCAAATGTCAGTATTTCAAGTAAAGCCCATTGGAACCTTGAGCCCAAAAGTAATGCTCCCTTAATAATATCCATTATTCAAGGTCAGGAATTCGAACTAGCCCAAGTCCCAAGGTGATTAACGTGGCTGAAAAGAGAATTGGCATAATATAAAGCTGTTAAAACTATCTTCAGTCTATCGCCAAGAATAATTTAAAGACACAAAAAGAATAGATAAAACTTTTGTGTTCGGCAAGTGATATAAAAAAGAAATTAACACAGAGAGGATTGGTAAGTGTTTTTTAAAGAATTTGCAAGTTCTCATATTTTATAATAGAGAAAATTACATTTTAATCCTATAGAATTAGATCTTTTGCAATTTTAATCTCATTTCTTTAAAATTAGACATATTTAGTCCCATTATTTTCAAAAAGTTACGATTCTGATCTCATCCATCAAATAGTTGATGAAAAATATATTTCTTTGCCATTAAGTGCAATTTGGGAAAAAAAATTATTGTTCATTAGGATTTTTTTTGGTGGAAATTTGCTTATTAATACCTCATTTTAGTACTACATTACCGTAATGAGAGTGATTCAGAGTAATACTTCAAAGTTGATTCAGGATGCTAAAATGGCCGTAAAAGATAACCTAATGAACAGTAACTTTCCCCCCAAATTATACTTAACGAAAAAAATACATTTTTCGTCAATTATTTGGCGGATGGGACCAAAATTGTAACTTTTTGAAAATTATGGGACTAAATGTGTCTAATTTTAAAGATATAAGACTAAAATTGCAAAAGCTTTAATCTTATGGGATCAAAAATGTAATTTGCTATTTATAATATGTCTGAATTTTATCAGCTTTTATAAATAAGAAAATAATTATGAGCTTTAGTTTATAATATTTAAATATAAATCTCACGTTGCCAAATATATATCTCATTTTTCAATTATATATGCTTGACTTGTAATAGTCGAATAAAGAGCTAAGCTTATATCGAATATAACAATGGAAAATTCTTGGATGAGCCGGGTATGGGCCCCGATCCCTACACCAGGCTCTAATAGGTGAATAAAAAAATATTAATTTTTTTATATTTTTTTATTCATCTGTGAAAATCGGGTGTAGGGATCGGGGCCCACACCCGGCTCAGCCAAGAATTTCCCTATAACAATATATCCACACAACTACCCATCCCATCATCAAAGCATACACCCACCGCCGTCGCCTCAAAAACCACCACCCCCCCAAATGAATCCTTACGCCGGAGATCAGCTATCAGCATTCACCAGACTCACACTAGATGAGGAAAATATCAAGACAATCCTCTTACATAACGCCATGAGAGGCAACTGGGACGAGGTAATCAAAATATACCAACACCACGGCACGGTGGCTGAAAGGGGTACGGACTCTTAAACTTGAAATTTTCTAGAATCCGACCACCTCCGGCCTGATTTGCCCCCACAAATCAGTCAGCCTTTCCCCAACCTCGCAAACTCTCGTGTTTCCCTTAGATTTTCCCACACTCGTTTGCTAGATTCGAGTTTTAGTGAATTGCTCAAGCCCAGCCCTTTTTGAACGTTTTTCCCCAAGCACACAACAAGTAAAACCCACACACACTTGCTGTATTAAAAAGGGCACACGATATACGGGAAAGACCCAGCACTTCCCAACCTTTTATTACTTTTCCAAACAATAATACAAATGAACGACTCAGCTTGCACACAATATTTCACTCTCTCGTGCAAGTCAGGTCCACAACCTATTTATAGAGCTGATTACAACCCAATCAGCTAGGTTATTTCGAATTTCAACTGCCCCACTAAGTTCTGGGCGTTTTCCCACCAAAATCAGCCCATAACCGCCACTTACTCCAGCCACTTCGCCCACTAACTTGGCGGTTACGCTCAATAACCGCCCAAGTCAAAGCCTTCTGCGTTTCTGAAGCTTTTGGCGCCCAAGTAGTCTTGAAATCCGCCACAAACCGTCGCGTAACCGTTCCCGCTTAAAATGATAACCGTTCCCGCCAAGATTTGGGGTTGCTGGACTTGTGCGCGCACGCCCCAGCCATGCGCGCAGCCTTGCGCTCTCGCCCGCGCCCATCCCGCATGCAGCCGCGCCAAGTGCTTGCCTCGTCCGCACTAACCCGCACCAATCTTCCAACCTTGCGGGAAAATCCCTCAAATGCGCGCAAGCCACCAAGTCTCCCGCGCGCCGTGTGCAACACACGCACCCAGCCTTGCTTGATGTCCGGCCATCAAGCTCATTTATCCGATGTTCCATGCATCCGTGCCAAGTATCGTCGGGACAACACGATTCCAACCCTTGTGCTCCGCCAAGCAAGCACACATCCCTTGCCTCTTCCCCCATTTTCTAGTATTTAGGGCAAGGGACTTCCGAAGGGGCTTACAGTGGCCCACTACACAAAAATCACCGGGAAAGGCGACACGGCCATCCACATCGCCATCTCCGACGGCCCAGTCTCCGCCGTCGTCGAACTCGTCTCCAAGGCAGCGAAAACCCCCGGCGCGCTGGAAATCAAGAACGAGATCGGAAACACACCGCTCCACCTCGCCGCCTCCCTCCGCAACTTCATTGTCTGCGAGAGCATCGCCAGACTCAAACCCGAACTCGCCGGAATACGAAACGCCGACAGCGAAACCCCATTTTTCCTTGCCGTCCACCACGGCCAGAAAGACGCGTTTCTCTGCCTGCACCACCACTGCAGGGAAAAAGGGTACACCTACGCCCGGAGAAACGACGGAGAGACCATTCTCCACTCCGCCATCTCCGGCGAGTATTTCGGTGAGATCCCACGTTTCTGCACTTCATATTCATTGAAGCATTCTTAGAAAAAGCTGCAAAATTCACCAAAATCTCATTTAATCCTGCTTAAATTTCAACAGATCTATCATTCCAGATCATTCATCTGTATCAAAAGCTAGTAAACTCAGTGAACGAACAGGGTTTCTCTCCGCTCCATCTCCTCGCAAGCAAACCCTCTGCATTCAAAAGCGGAAGCCATATCAGAGGCTTCCAAAAGCTCATTTATCATTGTCGGTCTTTTCTTTAATTTTCTTCCCATTTTAATCCTAATTAAGTTATATTCTCAGACTAATTCAGAATTAAATTCTATATTTTGCCTGATTTTTAAGGTATATTTGTTGACGAGCTCGTGGAAGAATCCAGTTACAATACTGGATCGCCGGAGCTTGAGTCTGAGACCAACAAGAAATATCCTGGGAACTATCAAACCTTCGTGGGTCTTCTTATTTCGATCAAAAAGCTAATCTTGGTACTAAGTAAGTTTCTAATTCGCCCTATTATATATCTCTAGTATCTATGATTTTATAATTCAAAAAGATTTTTTTTTTTTCAATTATTAATCTTATTTATTTTTGTCCAAGTGAGTTACGTCGCGGAGCCAATCAGTTGCCAACTGGATTCCAACGATCGAGGAACTAATCATAAACAAGTTGAACATCTAATATTTCTAGTTAATTTTGATAAAAATTCATTACCTTAAAGTTGATGGTGGAGTTGGGTGTGGATTATGCTACGTATATTTTTCAGCTGCCTCTAGTGAAAATCGGAACAATGAAGAAGTTGATACGGAGGGACAACAACCCGATCCTAAACAAGGTGCTTAATTTCATAATTAATCAAGAATTGATATAATTTTGATATTCCAAGTATTAGATTAGCACTAATTATATAATTAAAATTATGCTAATCTTTTATCATAGCAAGGATCAAACACATCCCGAGCTCAAGGTCACCAGTTCCTTCCAGACAATTATCTCACTTGCTTTCATGGTGTCAAGCTATTATCCAAATCAATGTTGGTAATCTTAGGCCTAGGTAATTAATTAGTCATTTTAGCCAACAATTAACAAAATAAATCCCATAATTAAGTCTAATACTTTCTCTCTCTCTCATCAAGGATCCATGCATATAGTAAAACTCCGAGAGAAAAAGCAGAAACATATATGGTCACGACAAATCATGGAAACACTGCTCAAACAAGCTTCAATGTACGAGTACGAAAATAATGGGAGAGGCCCCAACCTTTTACCCACCAAAAACGGAGAAACGACGCCGTACGCCTTTGTGGACGGCGGCGCCGTCCATTTCAGCAAGAACAGCCTAATGGAACGGCCGATGCACGATGATCACAGTGAACCTACACCACCATCAGTCGATCAGGGTAATGACCCTTCAAAAGGACCTCCAATTGAAAGCAACATAAAAGAAAACAGGTTGGAGATGGAGAACAAGGAAACGCCGCTGCTGATCGTGGCGAAAAACGGGGTGATGGAGATGGTGGAGAAGATCCTGGAGCAATTTCCGGTGGCGGTGCACGACATGAACAACGAAAAGAAGAATGCGGTGCTGCTTGCGGTGGAGAATAGGCACCCACATGTGTACAGTTTCTTGCTCGAACAGAAAATGATGAAGGAGATTATATTTCGGAAAAGGGATATCGACGGGAATAGTGCTCTGCATCTGGCGGCGAGGTTGGGTGAACATCGGCCGTGGCTCATACCTGGGGCGGCGCTGCAGATGCAGTGGGAGATTAAGTGGTATGAGGTATGAAAAATTGATTATTTTTCTTTCAATTTTAATGAAGATCACGTACAATTTCGATTGCAAGATTGGTAGCAAAGTTTCTCTAATTTGGTTGCAAAAATGGCTCATACAAAATCTGTTTCCTAAACAATTCGTCATATGCAGTTTGTGAAGGATTCGATGTCGCACCACTTCTTTGCGCGGTTCAACAGAAAGGGGCAAACATCGCGCAACATATTCACCGACACCCACCGCGACCTGGTCAAGGAGGGCGGCCAGTGGCTGACCAACACAACGGAGTCCTGCTCCGTCGTGGCAGCGCTCATCGCCACCGTCGCTTTCGCCACCGCCGCAACCGTCCCTGGTGGAGTCAAATCCGAAAGCGGCATTCCCACACTTTCAGATCAGCCCGCCTTCTGCATCTTCGCTGTGGCTTCGCTCGTCGCGCTTTGCTTCTCCGTCACCGCCGTCGTCATGTTCCTCGCCATTCTCACTTCCAGGTATTGCAAAAACACAATCTCAATCCCCCAAATTTGGAAGATTTCTCGGTCAAAAATCGATATTAAGCCAATTTTCACAACATTAAAGCTTAATTCTGTAATTTTTATGCGAGTTTAGGTACCAGGAGAAGGATTTCGGCACGGATCTGCCGAGGAAGCTCTTGTTGGGGTTGACGTCACTATTTGTAACTATAGCTTCAATGTTGGTGTCATTCTGCGCGGGACACTTCTTCGTGCTGAAAGATAAGCTAAAATACGCGGTCTTCCCGGTGTACGCCGTCACGTGTTTGCCGGTGACGTTCTTCGCCGTCGCGCAGTTTCCGTTGTATTTTGATCTTGCTTGGGCTACTTTCAAGAAGGTGCCACAGAGGAGCTTTAAGTGACTTAACAACTTTACTATTTTTGCTGTTTGGTCCTTGGATTTGTTGTTATTTCACCCCGTACCCTATTTTCTTCTTTTTTTGTTCTTTTGCCCCTTAAAGAATAAAAGAAACCGGGAAAGGACCCCATTTGCTGGCATTGAACAAAATGCATTTGTGCTTATTAGTTTTTGTTGCGTTCTAGCCCAAACCCTTAAAGATTAATCCCTCTTTCCTCAAGAATCTTACCAAGGTAAGTCAGGGTTTCAGAGAGACTAATCAAGAGATCAGACCAAAAAGCTTGGATCGTCATATCTCAAGAGTCGTTTATATAGAATATCAGACTTAGAGTTTTAGTCATTTACGTTACCTTCTCTTCTATTCGATTTGTTATGATCTTACCAGATTCTTCCGTATCTTATTTAGTTGTTACTTGCCCGGCACTCCTCTAGATATCCTTCTGCTCCACGGTCTTCTATCAGCTCGTTATACTTGCGAGCTGATTCGTCTGTTCGTTTGTTCTCTTCTGCTCGCCTGTTCTTAGCGAACTCTTCTATTCGTGTTGTGCTATTGACTTGGGCTTTGGCGTTATCCAAATGCAGCTCGTCGTTCCCCAACTCGCAATTCGTAAGATTCCAATGAGCGAGCTCACACCGCGAGCTCCCCCACATAGCTCGTAGTAAGCTAGTTCTCCTCAGTCTAACTCTCATAAAGCTGGCCACGTGTTCTAGGTGGGTAGGGCCCCATCACTACTCCCCCCCTAAGTCCGGACAAGGTATCCATGCCTGGGCCGGATAAATGTCATTGTGGCCAGCTAACATGACTCTCCTTGAAAAGCAACTAATTTAGCATTGTGTCAACGAGCACTCAGCTCGCCATAGCTCGCAACCCATGGCTGCCACTCATCTCAACCCATGCTCTTTCTTGATGAGCAAAGACATATGCGGCGAGTAGAATAGCTCGCCATTTCCAACATATTTTCGGTAGCTTTCCTCCAAGTTCATAGAATTATGTAGTCTAATGCAAAACAGATAGCACCAAGAAACTAATTAATAGTTTAATGCTGTAAAGGGCATCCAACACTATAATCTACGAGGTTCTTCACAAATTACCAAAGCTTGCTGATAATATAGCTGAATAAGAGTACTTGAATGAAAAGATATTGACGAATACTCAACGTCTTCCGTACTTAATTGCTTAAATGTCGTGACATCCCAAAGATGGCGAGCACTGGATGCGCGACGCGTGATCCAGCTCGGGAACGAGCACCCGGATACATGGCGAGTGCTCCATCAATCACGTGATCAGCGTTTATCCCAACTCTCCCTCAATCGTAGGCGGTCATAGCATACTTCGCGAGCAAGAGAACTCGTAATTGTCAAACTAATATCAATGATGAAAACAACGCACCACCCCTTATGAATGCTACTTTGAAAAGATATATCGCAACGAGCAGGATAGCTCGCCGTGTCCACCGTTCACAGAGCCGCCTCATAAAAATTGTAATTATTGATAGACTTAAAATCTCGTATCACAGCCGAAATAGCATTGAGGCAAACTTGAGCTCATCAACCCTGATCCATGGCCCAAGGGAACAACCATCTTACTAACATTAACTCCACAGCTCCCCCATAGCACTGCGAGATCGAATTCAATCAAAAAGATTTAACGAATATCACTCCGGTATTTTATGAAACAGTTGGCGTTCAGCAATATAAGTAGACATTCTTGTGACACCTCCCAATAACTTCAAACCA